>JANBPO010007653.1:7535766-7653266 GCA_024336825.1 Amorphophallus titanum
GGTTCCTATCACTCATTGGTAAGAAACGGGTGTCGTTTACCTTAACATCCACTTTTCACTCTGCTTAACTGTATTTTCACTTCATCTCCATGCTCCATTTCACTTTCGCTACACCTCCGCTCGCTCCCCTGCAAAGAGGGCGTTAAGGAGGGACATCTATTGACACCCATTTTTTACCTTTGAGTTGAGTCATTTTCTTACCCTCACTTTTGATGCCTCAAGTTGTCCATCACTTATTGGGCCATTTCTAGGCATTTCTTTGGGCCTATTTTATGGGTATTTTCTCCCTGGCTGGGCTGGTTATCGAATTTTCTCGAGGATGGACTTAATGGGCCTTGGTTTGTAATGTTTAAATAAAACACGAAAGGATGGTCCTGTTATTGTCATCTTAGCGTCAACATGTCACGTGTTGACCGATGATAGGTCAATAGGATAAAGAAGTGCCCTAGCACAAGCAAATGCTAGCGACAATTGGAGCTTTCTGCCACTCAAAGTGCATACGAGTTGATCCCTATTTATGGGAAGGCAATTATGCTCCCTCGAGAGAATCAAAGAGGCATCTTAACCCATGTTGATGTAGTAAATGTGTTACTTTCTCAAGTAAGATTAACTTAACTTATAAGGTGTCGTGGGGACAAATGAAGAGAGACTTTTCCCTCCTTCTCAAAATGCCCAATAACATGGCTTGGCCCAACAGGCTAGAGGTTAGCCCACTAGTGGTCGTCCCACTCATTAAGAGCGTTTCTCTGAAGATCCAAGAAATGCTGTCAAATCTGACACACCCAACATGTCAAATGAGCCCCTCCTCCAGATTTCAGATCGGGAGGAAAGTCCCTCAGAAAATAGCGAAAGACCACAGAGTGTTAACTCAACAAACTCTTGAGTCTTAACTCGACCTCGAGTCGTGCCAATGACCGTATAGCTCGGCCTCTATAGCAATAGCTCCATTGATCATCTACATCTCGCCCAAGGGAGACTTGCTCATCAGCTCAGCTAAAAGGAGTTATTCCTCTCCTGCATTAATCCTTAAGCCTAACTTTGATACGGGGTTAGCCTAGGGTTAACTAGAAGTTAACCCAACTCGAGAAGTGCTTTGATACACCAGATTAACTGATCCGGGTTGGGTGGGGGATAATCCGGGCTTAACTCTGGGTTATGTAACCCAGCCCGGGAGCTTCGTTATGTAACCCAGCCCATCGTCTGTCCCATTATCTCTCTCTCTAATTAATGCTCACCGCCCCTCTCTCTCTCTCTCTCACAAACACACGTACTCACCTCCCCCCCGCTCTCTCTCCCTCTCACACACACACCTAATTAATGCTCACCCTCCCTCCCACTCTCTCCCTCTCTCCCACACCGGTAATCAATGCCCACCCTCTCTCTCTCTCACACACACGCACACATATCATTATAAATTTTATCATAGGGTGAGGGCGCGGTGGGTCTACCGTGTACTAGCCCATTCACAATTCGCCCTTCTTGATCAGGCCATCGACAACATCTTTAAATGCCCAGCAATCCTCAATGGAATGCCCGATTGTCTGATGATATAGGCAAAATTGGGGGTCGGCTTTTCTCTCGAGGTCATTTGGTCTCTTCGGCTCTGGAAGCACAACTTTGCCATATTCTTGAACCCATTCGAAGAGGATCTGAGTCTTATCTTTCCGGAAGGAGTAGGGCTTCTTCATTCTATCCCTTAATGAAATTCTTTGGTCAGTGGGCCTAGTGGAAGAAGCTCTGGCCACGACCTTTGTTCTCCCCTGTTATCACTCGAAGGCTTCGAAGTCTGGGGTGCAAAATTTTTCTCGTGCCAACTGCTTGTCGGCCGATCGCTTTTCCCCACTCTGGGCCATGGCGGTCGAGCAATACTTTTCCAGGAAGACCTCGGCATCAGATGCTAGGCCACTTAGCTCTTCAAGGGTTTTGACCTCAATATCCATCACCCCCTATATTATTTCACCCTTCAGGTTCCTTAGGCACCTTTGGACGGCGCCCCCACAATTTGGAGGGTTTCGCATTCCTCATGGGGGTTTCCCCTTTTCCTGGTATAGTCCATGGTGGACTCATCACCTCTTCGGTTAGCTGCTTATGATTCGGCCTCGACGACTTTGCTCTCGGCCCGCCTCATTTTGGCCCCTCGCTCGGCCCTTGGCTTATTCGTCCCTGTCGGAGCTATCAAACTCGAGTAGGGCCCAGGCAATTGGCGAAGAGGGTTTGTTCTTGGTGTCATGCAAGGTGTCAAAGATGCATGCTGCAACCGCTGGGAGGGGATGCCCCTAGTGTAATCATGTACCATTCGGGGCATTGCTAGTGGTGGTGGGACCTCAGGTGATTCACAGCCACCCCAGAAAGCTTCAGAAGAGGGCCCCGCCTGCTCGGGCACCGCCAGGTATAAACTCGCCTTGGTTGATTTTCTTCTTGATGCTTCAACTTCGTGCAATTCTTCAGATAATTCTATTGTCATGGTGAGGGTGGGTCGATGGAAGTTGGAAGTGCTGCCTCCTGTCCTTGCTTCAAATGAGGCCGGTGACATTATGTCATCATGGCCGACAACACCTTGTCCTTGAAGAGTCGACATTCTTGCCCCCAGGCCCCCACATGGAGGAGGGTCATAATAAAGGGCCTCCTCACTAGACGGTGGGAAGTATGTCTCTTCATTTTCTCTTTCACCGGTTTGGCCTGAGTCG
Source organism: Amorphophallus titanum (assembly GCA_024336825.1). Lineage (NCBI taxonomy): Eukaryota > Viridiplantae > Streptophyta > Magnoliopsida > Alismatales > Araceae > Amorphophallus > Amorphophallus titanum. Next base: position 7,538,454 of record JANBPO010007653.1, read on the forward strand.
GGCTGGGTTGAGAGTGTGTAGCAAGAGAGGATGACGCCACTCCTCCTATTCTTTGAAGTCTTCCTTTTCTTCTCCTCCAGGGTTGGCGTATGCCCCTGCGATAAATCATCTAGTGCACGCAGCACCTCAGATTTTCCTTTGGCTTCTTGCTCTAGGCCCAGGGGCTTTGAATGCCCGCACAGGATGCATTCATCGGCACATGCTGAGGGAGCTTCAAGTGGCTCTTCGGGTGATAGGTGGTACAGAGATACCATGTTGATTGTCCTCTTCAGATCGGGCAGCTCATGCGGACGTGGAGGATCCACCTTACGTTCGCCCAATTGGAGTTCCCCTTTCTTGATCAGGCTCTCAACAACATCTTTGAATACATAGCAGTCTTCAATAGGGTGCCCGAGTGCCTGATGATACGGGCAAAATCGGGGGTCACCGTATCCTCGGATATCACAGGGTCTCTTCGATTCCAGAAGAGTGACTTTGTTGTATTGGGAGGCCCATTCAAACAGGATCCGGGTCTTCTCCTTAAGGAGGGAGTAGGGTTTGCTCATCCTGGCTCGCAAGGCGGGGCCTTCCTGTCGCTCAGTCGGCTTGACGGGAGGAAAGTGGGAGACCCCTTTATCCTTTTGCCGCTCGGACGCCTTGAAGTCAACTGTGCAAACCTCCTTAGACAAGGACCCATTACCCGTTGTTGTGGCCTTCCGACTGGCAACAGCAGGGGCAGAAGAGAGGAAAGCCTCAATTTCTGCCACTATATTGTTTAGTCGGCCAAAGGACCTGACTTCAATCCCAATCATCTTTTCGAGTATCTCTCACTTCAAATTTTATTTACAGATCTGCACTGCGTCTTCTTGGTGTAGTGGCCACTTGCATCTCATGCTGAGGTGCCGCCATCTTTTAATATATTCCAAAGCAGTTTCATCAATCTTCTGCTTTGAGGTATATAATTCGGCCATAGTTATTTCCCTTTTGGCAACGTGGAATCGTTCCTGAAACTTTCGTTGCATGTCGGGCCAGTCATCGATAGACCCAGCCAGTAGGTTCGAGTACCACTCAAAAGTGAGTCCTGTGAGGGAGGACCCGAAGAACTTGAGTAGGTAGGACTCGTCGGCCGCCAGGTCGTCCATTATGTTGATGTAGTAGGCAATATGCTCCTTCAGCGAACCTTGTCCGTTGAACTTGTCGAACTTTGGCAGCTTGCTAACGTCGGGAGGTAGCCTTTTGGCAGCATGGTGAGTGAGGTAAGGCACCTTGTATACATTGACTAGGGTGTGATCAGCATCGCCTCTTTCGATAAGCCTTAATTCTATCATCTGTTCTAGCACTACTTCACTCACTGCTACCGAGTCAGCCAAACCTGGGTAAGTATGGGCCAGCTGTGCAAGAGGCATTGTTGACACCGTTGCTTGCGGTGTGACGGCAGATCCTTGGATCCGAAAGGCCAGTGATGGCACTGGTGCTACCTGTTGTGGCTGTTGAAGAGGAATGCCCCCAGTATGGCTGGGCGTTGCTAGAAGTGTGGTTGCCTGTGAAGACGCTTTCGAAGACTACCCGCTACCCCCTGGTGCTTCGAGAAATACTTCGGTCTGCCCAGATGTCGAGGGCTGGGCATTGCTTTCATTCAGTTGCTTCTTCAGCAACTCTATCTTCCGTTGGTACTGCTGCATCATGTGCAATACTGCGGGGTCGCCCATGAGGAGACCAGGGGTAATTCCTGTTTCTTCGGCCGGTGCCTCTTCGGATGATGTGGGTGGCCCACCACTGGTGCCTCCTGTAGTAATGACATTGGCAGCCAGAGTCGTAGAGGGTTCTCCCTGGGCAACCTCTTCAACACGAGCTTGTACTATCTCGCTTGCAGCTCTTCCCCTTCTAGTAATTCCTGTTTCTTTGGTCAATGCCTCTTCGGATGATGTGGGTGGCCCACCACTGGTGCCTCCTGTAGTAATAATGATGCGGGATGAGACAAGGACTCAACGCCGAGTTGGAAATGCAGCCTGGGACTCTAGCCTTGATAAGGTCAGGGAGGCACACTTCTTCATAAGGCTCCCCATCAATAGGTAGGCCGCTCAGCTGGTGGAGGCTCTATAAATCCAGCAAGGTCTCGCCTTCCGCAGTGTAGAAGTTGTTCAGCTCGACGTTGAAAATTTCAATCATCCCGCAATAAAGACCTTTAGCAATCGGATAACTGTACCGGGAAGCATAAACGCTATGGTAGACGCCGACCCGAATAAGCAGCGGAGCGTAGTTGAATAGTGCATACTCTGTAAACTCCACTGCCCCTTCCCGAAAGATGTGTGCATCTTGGACCTTGAGTTCTGCAAACCAGCCCAAAGTTAGCTCGTGCTTGAAGCGAATTGCCAAATAGTCCAAGAGGAAGGGCTCTTCCCTATACCCCCACTTCAGCGGGGCCAAGAACAGGCTGAAACACTGTTGCTCCTTCTGGACCCACCCAGCAGCAGTGTCCCAACGGGTTGGAGTAAAGTCGGGGGCCCGTACCAGTTTCTCCTCTATTGGTAGCAACCTTTCCAACCCCAACACGGGCTTCCATTCCCTCGTTTCTCCCACCTGGTACATGGGGATGCTCCTGGGAACACTGTACAGCAGACTGTCCCGGGATTGCAAGATCGCACGCTCAGCACCCTGCGTTGCCTGGAGATCCCTCCCGTTCAGGTAATGGAAGTGCTTCAAAAAGTGAAGAAGGTGCTTGTCCTTGGGGTAGTCCCTCCGATAGTCGCCAGCCCGGTCAAATGTAAAGCCCCCGTTAGTTAGCGCAACACGACTGAATTCCATAGAGCTGGTCTCGGAGTCCGACGACTTAGCCAATGAAGCCACCTAGGTGTGTTCACGGTCCAGGTCTTTGACATTGTGCCATGTGATCGCAGGAACTACCACTGAAGGGGCGGATCCAGCACTGGTGGCAGCAGAAGCAGAAGAACCACTTGGAGCAGCCATTTATCTGCAGGGTGCAAAAGATTTAAAGTTAGAACAAACCCCAGGCAAAGACGAGGGAAAGAAAGCTAGAAGGGGCTACACCACAATTAAAATAAATAGGACGCCGATAAATTCGGGTGAAATTTTGGAAGAGCCTCCCAGTGGGCCACCTTTGGTTCACTCTCTAGGGCCCAATTGGGCTGGGCGCCCATGGGAGAGCTCACTTGTAGGCCCCTTTCTGTGGGAGGCACCCCCCCTCCCTAGGGTTAGGGTTTGGGTGCGCCCCACCCTTCCTCTCCTCCTCGGAGATGGCAGTCGCCCCTCTCTCCTACTCTTTAGGAAAGAGAGAGATTCCCTCCCCCCAACCTTGCCTATTATGTAGGAGATTTGAATTAATTACTTTTTCTTAGGATTTCTTTTGGAAAATTAAGATTTTCTTTTCCCTCCCCACATATAAACATTTTGTGTTCTTTTTGGGAATTAAGGAATGAAGAAACTTCTTTTGGAGAACAACCCTAGCAAGGCTGTGGCCCCTCTCCCTCCCTTCCTCTTGGGTGCGACTCCCACCACCTCCCTCTTCCTTTAGGGTGCGATGCCCTACCCCATCTCTCTCATCCTCTGCTGCACGAGCTACTGGGAAGCGACCTCCCTGACATCCTGCAAAGCCTGGAGTCCTCAGATCGTGGATGTGCTGCTGCGAGGAGGCTCGTGGAACCCTATCTCCCTGGTGCGCCCATGGTAGTCTGTATGCTGGGAAGAGCTGAGAAGGTTGGGTTGGTACGCCCCTTTCCCATCATCTGACCACATACACTTCTTCTTAACATTTCTTCCTCTACTTGTCCCCCACGTCCCCATAAAATTTCATGCCCTAACTATCCCATGGTAGGCTGCCCCTATGGAGACCTGCAGGGACAGAAGCCAACCACAGCAGCCTTCTCGACCCCCAAACCTTCTCTGAATGCTCTTAAACTTGGAGCACCACTTTCCCATGCCATAGACCATCTCCCATAATTTGTTTTCAATTTTTTGAACCCTTTTTCCCCTCTTACCACTGTCCACCAACTCTGCCCCCATGTTCTATCTGCACAGATCTGCAAAACAGAGCATGCTAGCCACTGTCTCCCACGCCCAAAACTCCCATTACACACTAACCTTCCAGTCCATCCCCATTCTCCCACGTCCCTCCCCTAACCCCCAGAGAAGACCCCGCCCCCAAAACTTCCCGGAAGCCCCCAAACCGCCCCGTCTGAGTTATACATTTACTTGGTCTCATAATCTATCTAGGTGTCTTCATTCTTAAAAACAGATAAAATTCCTCCTTCCATTAGCTATCTTATTGAAACATCTTGTGTAGTTATCTCCATCTTCCATCCAAATAGTTCTAGATTTCTGCTTCCACCTAATCTCCTCTTCTTGAAGCCAGTCAGCAAATTGTCTTCAAAAGAGATATTCTCATTGTTTGGTACCGGTCCATAAACCACTGTCATCATCCACCCATGCTTAACGCAGAAACTCTGAAGCTGAACTGTGACAGAAAAATCTCCCAACATGATGAGACTTCCATTCCACTAATCTGATTTCCATGCAACCAAAATACCACCGAACTACCCAGAGAGCTTCCGAAAACAAAATCTCTGGTTCTGCAAATCCCGTCAACATTTTAACAAACAACAAATCCACTTGCACCATTTTTGTTTCCTGTAGACAAACCAACTCCACTGTCTTCCGATTAATGAGATACTTCACTGCCAACACCATCTCATCATGTAGGCCCCTAACATTCCATGAAATAAGCTTCATCCTGACGATCCCAACTTCTCCTTCCTGGAGGAATGATACTGTCATTTATCAACCTTCTTAAGTTCCCTTTGGCACTTCCATTTCCTGTTCGAACTGCCATTTTGAGAATTCCATACTTTCCAGAGCTGACCCACTTTATTGTGCACATCGACCCAAAGCAAGCGCTCTTTCCTCAATTAACTCATTTCTCCAGTCAGAGAAAACCTCATCCTTCCTAATAAGAGCTTGTGAACTATAGCACCCATTCCCTCCAGCCTCTGCCTTCCTTTGCTCCTCATTAGAAAAACAAAAATAGAAGAAGAGGAGGAAGATCGCCCATTTTTGTTGCCAGCAGCTTTAGGTTGAAAAACAGCAAGAGGGAGTGGGGGAAGAAGATGAGCAGAGGCTTGCAGTGTGACCAACTGTTCTTCCCCCTGTTCTGGGAAAGCATGGAATCCTGGGAACAACGATGCCTCCTGTTTCTCCTTCTTCGGAAGGGTACTCTCCTGGATGATTGGAGAAGGGTTGTCATGCGGCCTGCCACCACCTCTTATCGTTTCTCTAGGTCATCTAATCCCGATGAGGCGGAGAACTGGATTGACGAGATGGACCGTATTTTTCATGTTATGCAATGCACGGATCAGGAGAAGGTCTTGCTAGCAACCTTTCAACTCAACAAAGATGCCCGCACTTGGTGGAAGGCCACATTGGCTCATCTACCGAATGCACAGCTCAACCGGGAAGAGTTCCTTGAGCTCTTTCGTGAGAAGTATTTCTTGGAGCATGTCCAAGAGAGAAAAGTAGCCGAATTTACTACTCTAAGGCAAGGGATGATGTCGGTAGCTGAATATGAGCTACAATTTTCACAGCTAGCACCATATGCTCCACACCTTGTCAACACGGAGCTACTCAAGGCCAATAGATTCATGGACGGATTGAGGTTGGTATTTGTCAAGCAACTAGTCCCACAAAATATCTGAACTTATTCGAAAATGGTGCATAGGGCACATTGGTGCCAGAGAACCCTTGAAAATGTGGAGAAATTCAAGGGAAAGAATGAAGAGTCAAGCCGCAGGCATGACAAGAGAGAGAAGAAGGGAGACAAATTCAGCATCACGAGACCCTATAAATCTCGTGATAATAAGAAAATATCTCACAATGGCAAGGGCAACGGCAAACATAAAAGGGTCAAGGAAGAAGACAAGCAAGTCATAGAGGCTTGCAATTTTTGTGAAAAGTTTGGGCACACTGCGAAAAAGTGCTGGAAGTGTCTCGATGCTTGTTTACATTGTGACAGCCGGGAGCACAGAATGCTAGACTGCCCACTTATGAAGGAGCAACCTTCCAAGAACGATGGAGGACACAGGCGGCAAGGTCATCTAAATTCCGTCATGGATGATGAACCTACTAAGGAAGGTGACATGATTAAAGGTACTATCCTAAGTTATTCACATCTGACTTTTGTCTTATTTGATACCAGGGCATCTCATTCTTTCATTTCCACTGCTTTTACAAAAACTTTACTTGTTTCATCGGTTCCTTTATCTTTGGACTTAGCAATTACTAAACCCTTAGGTTCTGGAATTGAAGTCAAAAAATACTACCCTAATAGTGAGGTAAACATAGAAGGTCAAATCCAACCTAGCTATTATGACACACAAAAATCAAGAAATTCGAGAAAATTGGGCTAGGTCGCAGTCTGCACAGAACTACTAACTTATGGTAGCTTTCAAGGCAGAACCACTATCATAAGGGGTAAATCAGGGGGGCTGAGTTGACTCACTAGGTAGGTGGGGTCGACTCATTGAATAGGAAAAGGCGATCGCGGTCCAGAGAGAACCGCGGTCATGGAGTAGCGGTCCAGGAACAACCGCGGTTAACAGAGGTTAACAAGAGCCTAGGTTGACTCACTAGGGGGGTGGGTCGACTCACAAGGCAGGGAACTAAGAACGCAGTCTAGGATGAGCCGTGATTTAGCACTAGCGGTCTAAGAAGAATCACGACAAGGACAGGGAAGGCAGAAGACAAGGTTCAATAGACTAATCAAGGCCATCAGTCAACCTGGGACATGAATTGATTGAAGATAGGGTTCAGTCTACATAACCATGGTCGACTAAGGTAATATAGGTCGACTGAAACAAGGTTGGGTCAACTGGAATAGGGATCAGTCGACTGGACAAGATTGGAACGCAGGCTAGATCAGAAGCAGAATGTAGTCAGTTGAGCAACCGTGACCTGTAGGTCACAGTCCCTAAAGGGCCTCATTCTGGACGGGGTTGGGCAAAACTCAGTCACAACCTCAGACTGCCCATTCAAAATCTGGTTGATTCAGTAGGTTCGGGCTTTCAGGGTACAACCTACTTGGTGTCCTAGTGGGAATCCCAGGCTCACGGAGTCTTACAGAGGCTTTGTGGTAGCGGTCCTAGTCTGACGGAAGGAATATCTTGTGGAGAGTCTCAACTATCACAAGAATTTGAGAGTGTAAAACACTGCGAAAAATGGGAGAAAATCAGTAGGTCAGTACCACCGGAGTGGCATGACCCTCAAACAACCCTAATAATGTATTTAAAGTAACATTGACCAGCAACTAGGGGAATGCATTAACTCAATGTGAATAGGTTACTACACTTAATATACCATTTTCATGGAATAGCATGAAAGAAATAATCAAGGTGGGTCAAGAACATGATCATAATTCGAGATTTTAGCCATCTTTCCTCCTGGTCGTGCAAACCCAGAGGGGGTTCCCTCTGGTCGCACGAACCCAAAGGGGCATCCCCGGTTCGCACAAACCCAAAGGAGCCTCCTCCGGGTCTTGCGAACCCGGAGGGAGCCTCCTCCAGAGTTCCTCTCTCCCCTCTCTAAAAAAGAAAAAAGAAGGCCATATTTGCAGGAGGAAGACCCACAGGGACCAGCCGCTGCTATCTTCTCCTTCTAGCAAACCCGGAGGTGCAATCCACAACAATAAATGCACAAACCAGGAGAGACTTCCTCCACATTTCCTTCTCCAACTCTCATAACTAGGAGGCATTGCCAAGAAGGGAGAATCCATCTGGACCTAGAGCTCTGTCCCCTACAAGAGAGAATATTGCTTGGCGAAGCTCCTCCTTAGTGAAGCTGTGAGACATGGCATCTCTCTCTTCTAGAGAAAGCTAAAGAAGAAGATCATCTGCAATCCTCAGCCTAAAGTAATCCTCCTTAGAAAATACCCTAAATTAGTAGTCTGTCACCAGACCCCCAATTTGTTAATCCGAAGAAATAGAGCGTTGTTGACACCTGCTTATTTTCTCGAATTAATTGAGGATTAAGGATAAGAAAATATTCCGTAAACAGAGCAGAACGGCATATCTCCAAAGGTGCTCTATCATCTGAGTTGAGCTCGAAAATTAAAACATTTCGTCAGGTCAAACGGCACTACATAACAAGTGTGGATCGTCCTCGAGCAAAGGGCACTATACCAGCCATTTTCTGACAATCGAGTCGGATTCAAGGTTCGAGATAACCTGTTGTACCGAATGGCACTCTGTAAAGATTCGAGGATCACCCCCGAATACCTTGCATATGGTATCACACCGCTGGCACCTCAACGATCGGGTTAGCCCGAGACTCAGACCAACCTGTCATACCATACAGCTCTTCGCCAAGAAGTGGGGGTCACCCTAACTACCAGACAAACGACATCATCATGCTGACACCGCAATTGTCGGGCCAACTCGGGACTCCCAGCAACCCATCGCGTCACTTGGTGCATGATGAAAAGGCAGGGAACAACTCCCAACACACCTTCCACAAGTGGCTTGAAGAGAGGGAGAGAAGTGATGTAGAAAGAGAGCACTAGAGGGGATGTCGGCTCCACCATCTCCCTCATCCTCCTCTTCTTCTCCACCATCTCCTTTCCCTCCTCCACTATCTCACCCTTCCCTTTCTTCTTTTTCCTTCCCTCCTCCCTCCTCCCCTCCTGCCCCATCTTCGTCTAATTCAAACTCCGGCCCAAACTGCCTGCACCCATCGATGCCTCCCCCACCCCACCCTACCTCATCTCTAGTTCCATCGGCGACAGGGGCATGCTACGGGGAGTCCTCCAGGCACTCTACCACCCCCGCAACTGCTACGTCATCCACCCCGACCTGGAGGCATCCCCGCTTGAGTGCCTCACCCTACGATCCATGCACGCACACACACACACATGCAAAGAGAGAGAGAGAGATGTTACTGTCAGGGGGAACAAGTGAAGTCACTCCATGTGGGAGCAACTTTCACTCCCACACGGAGCGACTTCACATGCCCTTTGGTGAAACCACAACTCTCTCTCTCTCTCTCTCTTTGTGTGGGTATACACCGGAGGGAGAGACTCCCTCCGACATCCCCCTCCCCACCACTCTCTCCCTCATCTCTCTCTCTCTTTCTATCACTCTCACTCTATCTCTCTCATCTCTTCTCTCTCTCTCTGTGTGGGTCCCTAACAGGATGTCTACGTCAGATGGAAGAACCCCTCCAGCATCCCTCCTTGCTGCTCTCGTCTCTCTCTCTATATCACTCTCACTCACTCTCTCGTCTCTCTCTATATCACACACTCTCTCTCTTATCTCTCTCTCTCTGTGCATTCCTGTCGGTATGTTTGTGTCAAAGGGGGAGACTCTCTCGAACCCCCCTCCCCACTGCCCACTCCTCTCTCTCTCTCTCTCTTTACTTGTGTATCTGTCTACACAGGAGGTTGTGAATGGGCACCCTAACCATCAGTAACTTAGACATTTTCACCCCTCTCACTCATTTTAGACTACTTACTGTAAATGGCCATTGACGGTAGGGACATAACAACGAGTTGTTTGAGAATTTAGGAGTGCAATGATAGATTTCATGAAAATAGGGGTATAGTGATAATTTAGACCCCTCTCCGGGGCAACTCTGTTTGCGGTTAGCCTTGTGCAGAGTTCTGCACAGGGGTCGACCCCCCCATCCAGGAGGGGTCGACTCCCTCCCCCTTTCTTTGAACCCTTTTCTGCTATAAAAAAAGAAGCCATTCATGCATGCATGATAACCTCTACCAGAGAAAATGTCCATGTCAGCATGATAAGGAATTCCTTACCGAATCTTTCTTTAAGATAATCACATGTTGCATGCATTCGCCAAATTTACAGAAACCCGGGCAGTTTTACCCTTCAACTCATTATTCAAATTTGTGCATGGCATTCCCCTTATGCATGCCTTGATTCATCATGTCAGGTAGGATTGCATGAACACTCCATTTTTAGTCGCTTGCTTGCCATGACCCCATGACCCCATGACCCCATGACCCCATGACCCCATGACCCACTCGGTATATCAAATGGTGAGTGATGGAATCCTGGATTAGGTCCGAGTGGAAGTCCTCACTATGCGTGAGTGAAACACTCTGCCTTGTACCAAGGAATACCCTGCATAAAAGGAGCTCTTTGTGCATTTTTATTGAAGTTGCATCCACATGCATAATTTTCACATTCGCACGTGCTCTTTTAAACTGGAATGTGTTTTGTCACACATGCTTGATCTCATGAATGAATTCTCAATATGAACAATGCCTAATGATCATCTTCATTCCATGTTTTGCCTCTACACTTGACTCGCATGAAAATCTTGCGCACATGCACATTTGAATAACATGTGATTCTTGTGAGCACTTTTCCTTAAAACCAAACAAAAAAAATTGAACTGCATTTGCTGCTGGGTTTGGTCGACCGAAATCTCTCCATCGGTCGACCGATCCGCATGGGGTCGACCCCATGATCAGGGAGTCAACTCCTTTCAACCAATCCCCATCCCTAGGAGAATCAATCGACCTAACCGACAGTACGATCGACCAAACCCCCCATTTCCACCAAAAAAAAAGAGAACAGCAACTAAACACAAACAAAAATCAACTCAATCCAGTAATTAACGCCTTTTCTGAAGTCGTTTTTAAAGAAACGCCTCTGTGGAGGTCGTTAATTTAACTAGGCATAGCGAGAGGTAATATCTCAAAGGAGACACTCAAATTTATACATCTAAAAATTCCATTATGTTAAAGTTAATAATAACTCAAGAACTTAAATAATGATCTAACTCAAACACTAAATCAAAAAATTAAACTCCGAACATCTAAAAGCCATCATAATCATCCCTGATAATGGTTAACCCCAGGTGGATTAGAAGAAGAAAATTTGTAACCTGCCCCTTAACCTTAGTTATCTCTCTATCTTTCTACACCTGGGAGATTGCCTCTGTTGAAAAGGAATCAGACGATCTGGATAAGGTAGCATGAATAAAGGGAGGCACCATACCCATCATGTTTGCCGTCTCTGGTGGTCCCACAGGCATCGAGACCATCATCCCCTTGCCTACGTCCTCTTCCTCTTCTTCTTTTTCGGACCCTTGCCATTGTCGCCTCCTTCCATAGTGTCAACCTGGCATCGGTGTCTACCTTAGCACCTCCATACATCATGTTGCTGGTGACGGTGCCTCCGACTTCAAAAGCTTTGTGCAGATGTGGGCCTTGACATGTAGGTGTGGACGCACTAAAAATTAAACAATTATTAGTTCGTTTATTTTGTTCCCGGTTAATTTGTTTATTTAGTGCAGGGGCGTGTCGGTCACAAAGTGACGATTTGTTCAGACTTTGTGAAAACTCTAGTGCGCTCGATCTGGCTCGGTCGGACGATTGTGTAGTTCGGGTCGGGATCAAAACTCACCGCGCCATAAAGGTCACGACGTCATTTACATCCCCTCGGAGAGGGGAACACTCTTGATTAATCACCAAGAATAAGGACCTTATGGCCTGAAAAATTATGTTAGCAGTTCAAGCACATAAGGCATTGGAAGCTTAGGTTGATGCATGTATTCATGCATTTATTAAATCGTCGAAAACGATCGGTTCACTATTGGCCGCACATCGACCTTTCAATGTTCGGGTGATAACCCGGCTCAAAACACGTGGAATGGACCCAGGATACGGGCTGATGTGCGCCATGCATATGGCATGATTAAAGCTTAATTTCCCGAAGGGCAGGGATTAATCCCTTATACGAGTAATATCAAATCAAAATGTAATGTAGAATGCAATATAGATGCAAGATTTTCATATTTTCACTCGAATATCCTAAATACATTATAAAGTGCAAGACGTAATATGGGTGCAAGATGCAAGTTTGTAGTTTTTTTTATGATCTAAATGCATCTTATGAATTTTCTAATGCATGCAACTAAAAATAGCATGAGAATGCAATGCAAGATGCAAAAGTAAGATGCAAGAGTTTATTTGTCAGAACATCATCACAGATTGCATAGGGAAGCATGCACATTCAAATGATGAACAACAACCATCTTCCAAGACTTGGCCTTTTTGAACAAGAGTGCACAAATGATCAAAATTAAGCAATGCAACCTAATTATTTTCAGAAACGTTCAAAGAGCAGATTTTCGGTAACATTTCAAAAGCTGGAATATCATCCACAAGTCAAACACATTTTTTAAGTTCTGGTACGAGGTGGAGGTGAAGGTCCAAAGACCCAACTCACACATAGTGAGAGCTTCCTGGTGGACGTAATCCACCCTTCCACCATGCACCATTTGATATACCAGATACTATGTTTTTCTTAGGGTCTGTCGTGTGTGTGTGTGGTCGTGTCTAGAAGAGCGTGCATGGCAATCGAGTCATGTATGCCTTAGGGTCTGTCTTGTCTGTATAGGTTTTTCTAGGGCTTTTGCCTCTTTCTTGTAGGCCTTCGCATGCCGGGTGTCTTGACGATGGATTGGTGACTCCTGACTTCATCAGTTCAGAGTTTGCCCTTCTATTGCCACCTGGAGTAGCTCAGGGAGTCGAGGTTAGTTTGGTAGCCTTGTTTGCTCGGTACGGCTTCTTTCCCCTTTTCTTCTAGCTATTCTAATCCTTCCATTTTCAGCTTTCTTTTACAGGTTTGTAGTTTAGTTTTACTACTTTACTACTACTGCTGTTTTAGCTGTTGTTCTGTGTTACTACGTTATTTTTCAGTGGGGATCCGCGTGACCCCTATTGAGCCAGTGACACGAGACTCACCCCTACTTTTCAGGTGGGTTGTTCTGCTTCCGCAGTTCCTGGTGTGGCATGTTCGTAGTTGCCAGCAGTACTGGCGTCAGGCTTCCCCCGACCTCAGTGTACGTCCTTCTTTTCTATCGACTGTACTTGCCTTTCTTTTGGACTAGACTCTGGTATAATTATTGAACTGAAACTACTAATTAAAAAGTAATTTTATTTCTGCTATTTTAGCAAACCTGATTAATGAAATATTATTGCTTACGGTTATATCTGGGGCTTCAATGTACTACACAATAATCTTTTTTCCCATTGGAGCTTTACAGCTCTTGGGAGGCTTCACAGGTTCCAAGCGGTATCGGGTCTACTCAGTAATCCTATCGGGTATATCCGATATCTGGAGTCCGAGTCATCACAGTTAGTATCAGAGTGTCGTTGTGTGAAAGTACATGGTAATTCGAGATATACAGTTTCTAGAGTCCTGAAGGTCCAGTACAGTCTTCAGCTGGCACTAGGTTCACGATTCTTTGTCGCTTCATTTTCCGTGTGTGGTCTTATGCGTGCTGTGTTAGCATTGTGCGAGATGATTTTGCTCTCATCAGGATGTGACGGGATGTACTTTTTTGTCGTGATGTCTATCTCAATCATGTTGTACTTGGTAGAGTTCGCTGGAAGGCTTGAATCTACAGTACATTCTTTGAGGTTGTTTCGTCGTTTGCTTAGGTGGCGGGTGACTTTTAGCGTTGGTGTGATGGCCATCCCCGTCCTTATGTTGTTTGGGTCATCCCAGCTTGAGTCTGTTCAGCTCCTGATGTGCTTCACTTCTGTTGAAGTGGTCGATTAGATCCCCTCGATTGAGAAGATGCTCGAGCGAACCTAGGATTGCCCTTCCTGGTGATCTTCTGTTAGTCGAGCTTGATTCATCTCATCCCGTTTGGTGGAGTCTTTTTGAGGTAAGCCTTATAATTGCTGTCTTAGTTATACCCTTGTCCTCTGTCTGCTTAAGTGTGGACAGTGTTTATTCTGAGCTTGATCTGCTCCTTGTCTTACAGTTGCTTGGCTTTGGACCTAATTTTTGTGTTGAGAGCCATTGTGCACCGTGTTCGTCGTGCCGTGTCTGGCGGTTGATGCGTTGTGAAGGCTCGATAATTATCTCAGGACGTAATGGTAAGCTAAGATTAGCATTTTCTTTGTGCTTTGTGTTGAAGTTGGCACTCTCCTTCGTCTGCACTTAGGCTACTTGTGATCGGTTGGTCGCAAGATCAGTACTCGTAGTGTGTTATGTTGTGATTTTCATGAATCGCAATGGCGCTGTGTGTGTGCTGAGATGCAGATATCGAGGTATTTCTGATGCCTGTGTGTGTGGTATGAGTGCGCAGCAGAAGCGTGTGGGTTGATCACCCACAGGCCGAGGATCATTGTTGAAAGATTCTGGTTGGTCAAGAGAATTGTTCTTCTCAATGTGACTTCGTCTTGGCTTCCTGTGCCTTGACATTGTCTGTTGCTGTGTTGTTGTTGGACGCATTCTGGTGTTGGCACTGGCATTCGACGTAATCGTGATCCTTGAGATGCATTCCCCGAGATTATTGTTATTCTTGTTGTCGTGGGTCCTTCTCTTGGTAAGCGGCTCGATGCATGACTAGTCCCTTGTAGTCGGGTGTTCAGCTATTATTGTGCCATGATGTGACCCAACTTGCAGTTGTGTTTCGTGATTTTGTGTTCAGTACGGAGCCAAAATCCTGCTGGTGCTGTCGTTGTCATCGTTTTTGTCGTTGTTTCCCTGTAAATCTGTCTTGGCACTGTGTGGACCATGATCTTGTTGGTTAGCCTTGCTGCACCCTTTTCTCTTGGTAGAGTTAGCATGCGACTCAATCAGATGTAATATCTGAGTGAGGGCTGATGTGATTGTGTTTATGGTCTAGTGTTGTTGTCGTTGGCGTCCTATGTGCCAGGTGTTCCCTGTTGCCTTTGGCACTGGAGCCCATGTTGTCAAGCTGTCAGCTCAGAGGGCTATGTCTCCTCGTTTAAGCTGATGCTTACCATGTCTGTTTTTTTGTTTTCCCGATAATTACTGTCGTGGCATGGTCGTGTCTACTTTCCAATGAGACGTAAGCGACATTGCCCTGTTTCAGAGGTGTCAGACTTATGTCCACTTGTGTCGTGCTCGATCCAGAGCGTGCACTTGTGATGATGGTCTGACAGTGTTCCTCTGAACTATGTTCTCTCGAGATTCATGTTGTTTTCATGTTAATGTGTTGGGGTTTGTTCTTCCCTACTTCTTTCTACTAGTTCCGAGCATGAGTAGCTCAAGATCCAGCCTATGCAGCAAGCCCCTCAAAGACTCAATGAGTCCCACCGGCTAACAAAAAGAGCTAATGAAAAGGCAAGGGTGTTCAATGCACCGAGTAACCCACTGTGGGGGCAGATGCCAGCCATAAAGGGGAAGGAAAGGAAGAATACAAGGGCTAAAATAAAATATGTTGCTTTCTCCTGTAACATGCTGTCAGCATCGTCCAGTGTGGCTCAAGCTACTGATGAAGAAGATGAAGAAATTTACTTTATGCCAAAGGGAACAGATTAGGCTAAAGATTCTACCTCCCACTATGTTGCCGGATCCGGGAGAATATCAAGACACTCGCCAGCCAACAAGGTAGCATAATACTACGTTCCTCCTCAGCTCGGAGGCATAAAACCTAGGGAGTTCATCTCAAAGAAACTAGACGTGTCTAGCAACAATGATGGGATGTCACTCATCCCAGTCAAACTGGAGGCAAAAGATAGCACTCTCGGTCCCTCCTGGCAAGACTAGGCCATGGTTGCACTGCTATACCAGAAGTAGTAGGAGATTGAAATACTGCAAAGGTAGCTAAATGAAATGAATCGAAGTCCACCTACGCCGCAATCGGTGGGACATCTACATGAGGTGACATGAGCTAGTGCTAGCTCGCCTGAAGCTTCAACACGGCCAGCCATGCTCCGAATGATGTTCGAACGCACAGGGGGCATTCCCCCACAGCCACTCCAATATCCAACCCCCCGGGCATGTCAGGGGACAATCGAAGCATCTCAGACGATGATGCCTATGGGGCCCTATATGCAGCCAAATGCCCTATACTTGAGTCTAAAAGGTCTGGCGATAATGGACAAGCCAAGGGTGAAGCAAACAATAAATATAAAGATGGCCAAAGAGGAAGTCACCGAGGCCAAATTATAAGCAGCCAAACAAAAGGATAATGAGTCCATCATGGACTACATAAGAAGGTGGAGGAATCTCTGTGAAAGGTGCTGACATCCGCCAAGCTACGGGGACTCTGTTCAAATCTGCAAAGAAAATTTGAGACTAGAAATTCTATGATGGGTCATTGACATTGAAGTCAAATCAAAAATTTTTCAGATTAATTTTGGCTTTTTTCGATGTTCTGTTTTCCATTTTTTTTCGCAAACTCTCTGTTCATCTTAATCCGGCGTGGTACCCCCGCGCTGGTTCAGCCCATGCCGTATTAACCCCTCCTCCAAATAGCGCGCCAGTTTAGTCAAGTCACCGCCAGATTAAGCCCATTCTGTTATGCATATGCAGCCATTTGACGTTATATATATGAATAATTTCATTTGCACATAAATCATGCCCACCGTTTTAGCTTCCACCCTTTCCCCCACCGTGTGTATTAATAAATGGGCACGGGTGTGTAGGTTAAATAAACATGCATGTGTGAAATCCCCCATCCACGAATCCATCTAGTTATGCATATATATATAGAAACCCATGCCGGTTTAACCGCAACCACGTCGTTTTAAGGTATTGTTTCTCACGTAGTTTTAAGTAATCACTCTCTGAGTGAATATTAACCGCCTTAATGGCGAACAACGTCCCGATCTGGATAACTCATGGACACATGGAAACCTCTCGTAGGCTCGCCCTTGAGGTCTCCGTCCATTTGGGTCTGCCGGTCACCCTTTGGCCTCCCAACATTCAGGAACATACCCCGGTTCCATGGGTATGCCTCCACTTTTTCCCAGACACTCTGGGTCTAGGGGAGATGCTGTCAGATTTTTGCCATGAAATTTTGACCATTTACAAGATCACGAATAAAAAATGAATGAAAATAAAAAAATAATAATAAAATAAAATAAAATAAAAAATAACAATAACAACAAAACAAAACAAAACAAAAAAGAACCACACCGTTACCCGGCGCGACATAAACTGGCGCTGTACCCCCTCGCGTCGAATTAACTCTGCACATAAAATCACTGAATTTTCAAACGCAATCACTCGGCGTGGCCACTCCACGCCAATTTACAGTTTTTCCACTCTACGCCGTTTGACCCCCAACTATCATCATGCCTGTTTAGACCCATTCCTTACCCCGCGCCGTTTTAAAACCGCCCACGTCGTTTACCATCCCACATGCTGCGCCGGTTAACATCTTACGTGTGGGGGGGGGGGGGGGGGGGGGGGGCTACAATGCTCAACCCATTTTCCCCGCTCTGCAAAGTACTCAACCCATTTTCCCCACTCCACAGAATGCTTTCCCCACTCCCCAACAGTCGCAACAACCCCCACAGTACCACAATGTCCCTCCTCCTAATGGCTATGCACCCAAACGCCCGGCTCCAAAGAGGGCGCAATATCCTCCTTTACCCGAGTCTCTCCCGGATATCTTTTCAGCTCTCATGTCCATTGGTGCAATCCAACTTCCTCTGGAATGGCCGAACTGGAACCCGGCCGTTGATCAGACCAAGTATTGCATGTTCCACCGACAGCCCGGGCACACCATTGAAAGTTGCTTCCAGTTTAGAGATCTGGTGTATGATATTCATGAAGGCCAGTGCATTGATTGGGCTGAGATGCATAAGGCAATCGTTGAAATCAAGGAAAAGAGAAGGCAAGCGCCGAGACATCAAGTGCAGTAGCAAGCACCGCAGCCACAGCCACAGCCACAATAGCAGTAGCCTGTTCAGGATATGGGGATCCACCAAAACTCTATGCCAAATCATCCACCCACTCTACAACCTCAGCCACTGGCACCGGCTCAGGTTAACCTTGTTCAACGCCCGGCCCCCGATGCCGGGTGGTGTTATGATGATGAAGCTTCAGTTCAGCGGCTTATGGCTCTCCACCACACCTACTGCAACCCTTCTCTACCTTCTACACCCGTCATCCTCCCTCAAACCTCTCTGTCATCCGCACCCACCATTCTTTTTAAACCCATCATTTTGCCATCTGCTTCCCCCGTTGTTCCGCCTATCCTTGCATCTCCATAGCCGACCACCGCGCCCATCATCACCACTCCACCGTCCAACCCCTCACCAGTCATCCTCCCAGCACGGCCTATCACCGCCACCACTACTCCTATTACCCCTATTATCTCCACTATGCCTACCCCTACGCCACTTATCCACCCCGTTGGACCCATTAAGCCTCCTACCGTGAGCCCATCTGATGCCGTGTCGGCCCAGAACCTTGCCCTGTGGAGCAGACGTTTGTTCCATCGAAACTATCCTACCACCGGTGCACCAGCACCCAATCTCCAGTCCTCACAACCAAATTGAAGCCAATACTTCCCTCAATAGCCTGGGGTCGAAGGGATGAGACAGTGATTCGGCATGGCTTCACCCCAAGTCGAAGAAGAGCCCCCCGTCGCATAGGCGAACTGGACATCTATTTATAGAAAAGTGATGGAACCCAGAACTTTCTGCCACGATTTCAAGAGATAGAGTCCACCAAATCTCGAGATCTCTAGATCATTCTTGAGATAATAGTCAAGATAAGATGTTGGAACAAATGAGACTCTTTTTGGTGGAAGGATCTGGAAGTTATGACTCTTGGAAGAAGGCCCTAGAACCTAATCTGACAGGATTTTATGTTATACAAAATGAATAAAACATGATATTGCGGCCAAGATTCCAGGAGATACAGTCCATGAAAATTCGTGCCCTAGGGATCAAACTAAAGATAATACAAAGGGCAAGAGATAGAAACAAACGGGGTTCAATTTAGAGTTGGTTTCTAGAAGTTACTGTCGCCGAAAGATAGGCTCATCGAGCAGGAAATGGGGCAGAGTCCAGCGTAGGCTGGACTCTCTGTGATAGAAATGGTCTATCGCGCGGCCGTTTTTGGTAAGAAACGATCATGGGAGGACCATTTTTTGACATTTTAAAAATAATAAAAAGAAAAGAAAAATTAAAAAAAATTACTATCCATACGGTCAACAGTTGACCATTTCTAAGGGTAGGCAGTCCACATTGGTCCGTGTGAATAGTAATGGTCAACAGTTGATCGTTTCTCAAGGGTTGCCTGCCAAACTCGCGCGACTTTGAAAATTAGAGTATATGTTGAAAATGGTGCAGAAATAGCAAAAGTGATAGAAGGAGAAATTGTAGATAACTGAAAAATGAACAACTTTCATAATAAAGTAAGATGAAAAGATGATCAGAAGAGAGAGAAAATGGGACAAGAATAGAGAGAAAAAATATCAGGATGTAGGTGAACAGTGCAGTCTATCAGAAAAATATGAATAACTTGAAATCGGTACAGAACTGACCAATGACGTAGAAGAATAAAATGTAGGGCCTTAAAAATCGAACAAATTTGGTGAAGGGCACATTTTGTATAGAGAAAAGGAAGCTTTTGTCTAGACTGAGCCATTTGGAGTCTCTCTCTAATTAGTTGAATCTTCTCAGTGGTATCTCTCGCCATCTCTGGTCCTAATAGTTACTTTTCGCCAACTTCGTCCCAACATAAGGGTGATCGACAACTCCTTCCGTATAGTGCGCCGAAAGGTGCCATTTGTATACTTGCCTGGTAACTGCTGTTATAAGCAAACTTGACCAAAGGCAAGTGATCATGCCAGCTTCCACCAAAATCAATGATACAAGCTCTTAACATGTCTTCCACCACTTGATTCATTCTCTCAATCTGACCATCCGTTTGAGGATAAAATGCTATACTAAAGTTGAGTCTTGTCCCCAATGAATGTTGTAGACCCTTCTAGAAGTGTAAAGTGAAGTACAGGTCTCGGTCAGACACGATCGAAATAGGAACTCCATGTAGTCGAACAACTTCTTTGATGTATAAGGCAATAAGAACATCAACTGACCATCGGCTCTTTATTGGCAAGAAGTGAGCTGATTTGGTCAATCGATCTATGATGACCCATATTCCATCATGTCCTCCTTTAGATTTAGATAGACCCAAGATAAAATCCATGCCGATATCCTCCCACTTCCACTTGGGATTATCCAGAGGATGTAGTTTACCAACAGGCTTTTGGTGTTCTGCCTTGACTTTTTGGCACGTGAGATAGTGAGAAACAAAGTCAGCTACCTCTCTTTTCATGTTGTTCCACCAAAATATCCGTTTCAAGTCTTGGTACATCTTGGTAGATCCAGGATGAATTGTGTACCTTGATCGGTGAGCTTCTTCTAAAATTTTCTTCTTTAACTCTAGGCAATCTAGTACCCAAGTCCTTTCCCTGAATAGTAATCTCCCATCAAATGCTAGCTTGAAGTCTGGTCGTTCTTCTAGCTTATCCTTGATCTCTACTAACACCGGGTCACTCTCTTGAAGTCCTTGAATTTCAAAGAGTAGATCCGGTTGTATCCTTATGTGTGATAGAGTAATACACCTATTCTCTTTGTTCATACTTATATCCAGTTTGGAAAATTGTTCCAACATCTTCCATTCTTGGATCATACAGTGGGCAAATAAATGAACATGTTGTAACATCATTTTTCATGGCCCCTTAATATGTCATGTATCCACACATGTCCAGTGTAGTGAGATGTATGCAAAGGTCTGAGTATACGCACATCATTATTTTCTTCAGCTATCACGTCTACTAATTCTTCCACTATAAGATTACTCATGTTTTGTAAAACTATAATCCACTCTCGCATTAGCTGACGTATTAAATTATTTGCATCCATAATATCCTGTCATACACATGCATGAGATATGACAAATATTATATTACGAGAGATAACATGCACTACAATTATGGAAAATACTAGTAGATGGACATCTTGAGCCATTTAAAGCAATAGAAAATATATGAAAATGATATCGTATACTAACAATGATATGAAACTCAATAGACACGAACGAGAATGATGAAGATGGCAATCAATATGACGAAAAAGAGGAGAACGATGATGAAAAGGATAACAATGATAGATAGGTGATACATAACAATAGGGGTAGCCCTCTGGTCTAGGTTGATCAGAGGAGGGTTCATGTCATTCCCGCTTCCCATCACTCCCCTTGAATAGGTCACAAAATTAGAGTTCGTTGTGGCAATGGCTCGGAATGCGTCGTTCGCATCTTCAATTGAAGTAAATCTATTGTATCTCACACCGGAGAACCCATTCACCTGTACGTAACACTCATTCCAAGTGTAGTACACACTCGGGCAACGGCCAACCCACACCACATAGCACTTATACTTTCCCGTGATCCAACTGTGTCACGCCTTGCATGCATGTGTAACCAATACATGCCTGAATGAAAGGTACACGAAACCATCGATGCATCACTCTAAGTTTGCTTCGGTGAATTTGACTACATCGATGTATCTCCTTGTTGTGTTGATGCATCACTCTGACCTTGTTTTGACACTTCATTCTTTTATCCAAGCTTCCTGAGGTTCCTTTCTTGATTTATTCTGGCATAAATTTCCTTCAAAAATAAAGCTGATGTTAGTACCAAGAAAAACATATTATATTGACATCATCGAAACATAGAATTCAACATTCTTCTTCTTCATCATCACTCCAAGTGCACATCATGGCTTTAGACCAGTTCTTAACAACTTCCACTTTAGAAGGATCAACAATGATACCTTCTTTTGAAATAATATGACCATGGAAAGAGACCTCCTTTAGCCAGAACTCACACTTGCTGAGCTTCGCGTAGAGTTGATGCTCTCTTAGTGTTTACAAAGCTACCCTTAAATGCTCTTTATATTCCTCCATAGTCTTGGAGTACATGAGAATGTCATCAATGAAAATGACCAAAAAACAATCGAGATAAGCCCTGGATACATTATTCATAAGTTGCATAAATACTGCTAGGGCATTAGTTAACTCGAACGACATCACCACAAACTCGTAGTGCCCATATCTGCTCTAGAAAGTAGTCTTGTATATGTCTTCATCTTTAATCTTGAGCTGATGGTATTCCAACCCGAGGTCTATCTTGAGAAATATTCCACTCCAGAGATTTGGTCAAAGAGCTCGTTGATGCGCGGCAACTGATATTTATTCTTGAGAGTGAGTTGATTTACTCACCAGTAATTGATACATAACCTGAGAGATCTATCCTTCTTCTTGACGAATAGAACTAGCACACCCCAAGGTGATATATTAGGCCGAATGAAGCCCTTGTCTAATAATTCCTGAAGTTGCTTCTTCAATTCTTTGAGTTCCGTGAGGGACATCCTATAATGGGCTATTAAAACAGGTGCTACTCTAGGAACGAGTTCCATGGAGAAGTTTACTTCCCTTTCAGGCGGTAAACCGCGTAATTCAGAAGGAAAGACATCAAAAAATTCTCGGATAATAGGGATTTGTTCTAGAATGATTTCCTTGGATTCGATGACTATTACGGATGCAATAAAAGCTTCACAACCCTGCAAGATAAGCTTGCAGGCGTGAAGAGAAGAGATAAGCGCAAGGTGCTTCCTATACTTGATGCCAAGGAAAGGAAATCACGGAAGATCCATTTTGTGGAAAGAAATTTTGCTATTACAACAATTAATATTGGCATAGTGATCAACAAGTCAATCTACTCCTAAGATGGCATCGTAGCCTTCCATATCAAGGCATACAAGGTTCATGAGAAGGTTATGTCCTTCTATTGTTACCTCACTATTTGGGAAGTATCACGATGCCACAACTAGCCGCGTCCTTATGAACGCGGCCCCTGAAGCGATTGCATTTTGTCACAAATTTCCAAAACCCTAGTTTTTGTCCCAGCATGTTATATCATGGTAGTTAGTGTTTGAAAGCATGATTTCATTACCGATGTAATCTGAACTCACTATAAAATAAGATAATCATGGGCGAAGATTTAATCCCTTAAAGTTCCACATATGGATCATAATTTTTCTCATTTGTTCCCCTGAACTCCATGTCCTCAAGCATGTTAAAAGAGTAGACTCAAACTTGTAACCTGTTAAAGATTGTTTCACATCTTCATGACATCATCACCACATGTTTAACTTTGTGATTTTGATGTGCGGTTTGACGATTAGACAATGTTATATCTAGTTTATTTCTATTTGAAGATCGTGTCACTCCAGTGGCATGTATCTACCATTGTTATTGATTTCCAGTTCTCGTAATACCCTTTCTTGGTGAACGGTAGGACCCTCCGATGAGTATTCCTCTTCTCGAAACGGAATTTCTTCACTAAGGCCTCTGTAAGTCTTGGCGAGCCATGGATTCCCACATGAAAAATTAGCAGGTTGTACCTCAAAAATTCCTGAAAATTTTTGGAATCACGTCCTACTATGATAAGACGGGGTTCAACGACCTTTGGAACTGCAGAACAAGGTTCTGTCCAGGTTATGTTCTATCCATCCTGAACGTCGTATACCCAGAGACCGTGTTTAGCTTCTGAATCTAGAACGCGGCAGACCCAGAGACCGCATTCTGATGGAATCTTTCTGTAACCCGGTTCCCTGACCACGTTTTGGTTAACGTGGCTAGGCACCCGACCGCGTTCAACCCAGTTGTCGTGATAGGTCGCACCCGTGTGCTAGACCGCATTCTGTCTAGTTTTGTGATCACATTCCCACGACTAACCATGTTTTATCAACGTTGGTTAGCTTGGGTTGACAGTTTGAACAAAGTTTTGTCCTATTTTAACGTGATAATATCATAACATTATGTTTTATCAACTTTTCATGATCCTTGGCCAACTCTTCGTGACTTAGTCATTCTTGAATTCCTTGGAATATCTCAATTTCAAATTTAGAGGGGATAATTAGCATTTGAGATAAAAGCATTTGAGATAAAGAGGAAAAATCAGATTAATATAAAGTGCCCATAGTACAATAAATTAAGCGGAAGATTTAACAAAAATATAAAAAAATAAAAAAATTACGTGGGTCAAAGGCACATGGGTGCGGCCGCCCATGCCGGGCCTGTGGGCGGGGCGAGCCCTCGTGTAGGCACCGGCCTGGCGGGCGTGCACCACGTGCATTTGCGAGCGCACGCGGGCGACGCCCGCTCAGTCGTGGTGGACGGCGGGTGCACAGGGTGCCCTGCGCCCTATGCGCCTTCGTGCCCTTTTTTTATTTTTTTATTTTTATAATTTTTCGGGAGCAAAGGATGCCCAACATCCCGTTCCCAAACTCTTTTGCTAACAAGGATGCCTAACATCTTGTAATACGATTTTATTCTTCTGCGAACAAGGACGCCCAACATCCTATAATCTGATTTTAATAATTGAAGATCATGAAAATAACCCTAAATTTGATTCTATGTAGAAAAATTACATCGATCAGAGTGCAACCTGGCTCTGATACCTCTGTAAGGATTCAGACATACCTGGTTCGGGTAGCGCAGCAGATAATAAAATTAAATATCGAACCCAGACCCTTTTGGAATCCTAGAACCATGCTCTAATAGATGTAGTAAAATTACCCAACCCCAAAATCGGGTTGTAGATCTTTACATAGCACCGAACTACGCTGTCTGCAGTGCCCGATGTAGATTTTCTCGAACATAGAGCCGCACACGTGTACGGCCTCTAGAGCAGATCCACACGGATCCTCATACAATGACGGTATCCACTCGTTCTTCTCTCGCGCGCATGAACCACGAATCCTCCAAAATCTCTTCTTCTTCCTTAAGCCTTTCTCCCTTAAGAGGAAAAGAGAGAGAGAGCAAGAGGGAGGCGAGGGGAGGAGAGAAGGGAAGTAGGGTTTCTCCCTTATGATACTTGGTTGTGGAGAAAAGTACCCACGCAACACATAACACACATATATATATAGGTTGGGCTCTTTCTAAAAGAGCCCCTAACCACATATATTGTGTATGTGTGTAGGAGGTTGGTCGGCCATTACCAATGGTCCTCTTGAAGGAAGAATGACTTAGTGATTTCCCTTTCGATAGTAAATATGGCAAATTCAAAGAATCAAAAGCTTCTCCATATTATGTACAGGAGTATGAAAGAGAGGACAGTTTTGAGAGTGAGTGACACAGGGAACTTAAGAAGCTGAATAGAGTTTGGAAGAATTGAATAGTTCCAAGAATGTACAGAGATGAGAAAATGTAAGATAGACTCGAAACAGGGGAGGACTATGTCGAGGCATAAGGATAGCATCAGACCAAATAGACAGCCATAGATGTGCTACTCCGACCTCCATTGTTGATGCCTCGACCTCACATGGTCATTCAACAACTGGTTTTGAGAAATCCTTAACTGCTGTGTTGAGGCACTAGACCGGTGCATCGACCTATCAAGCTATCTAACTCATTCAAGTTCAGAGATGCAAAGACTGACATAGCCATAGATACAACAACCATAAGCAATAGCCAAACAGTAGCATGAGATAACTGACTTTTCCAAGGAAAAAAAGCACTTGATCTTACAAACAACATTTCAAGCCCCCCCTCAAACATAGCATGACTTCCTCAGGATTTCAGATCAACATTCCAAACTCCCCCTTACTCGAGGAACAAACATTCTCAGCAGCTGGACTCCCCCTCACTCAATGCACAGAGATACCATTAATGGCATAAAATGGTGTAGGGTGTAACTAAGCTATGCTCATGAAGATATAAGCTATTCTATATGAAAGTTTGACCCATGGTACCTAGTGGAGAGCATAGGTCCGAAGACCACCATCACGGATGTGGATAGTTTTCAAACAGGCTTGACATGTCCTTCCACATATCGCCATTTGATATACCATAGGGTCATGAATGAAAATGTAGCAGTCAATGCATTTCAGTTTGATATGAGCAACAATTTCAAGTAAAGCATAGCAATGCCAAAGAAAACATGTTCATCAGCTTTTCAATTTTAAACATGAGGATGCAATGACAGAACATAGTTTATTCAGGAGAATCAATTAGAACATTGAAAACTGATAAAATTACTAAAATTTTAACTAATTGAAACATTTACTTGAAGGGTCAGGGGCGAAGCTATCAAAAGACCAAGCCAAGGGATGTCCTAGGGTGCCCCCCTCCTTTCCCTCCACCTTTGACCAAGTCAAGGGTAGCTGCCATGCCTTATTTGTGTGAAAGAAGAAAAAAATAAGAATTTTTTGAAATTATCTTATAGAGAAATTTGCGGAGAGAAAATAGGAGAAGATCCCCTCCTTATTAGGAAACTAAAGGGGGCGCCCCCTTCCTTGCCCTTCTCAAGCCTTGTGCGCCCCTCTCTCCACACAAACCCTAGCCACCATGGGGGCACACACCTCATCCCTTGCCCATCTCATCATATTCTCATCAAATCTCAACCCTCCATCTCTAGTCAGTTCAATCTCCACCTTTCATCCAACTTGATTCTTCTATAAATAGTCCACATCAACGAGAAGAAAGGGAATTTTGGCTTTTAATTAAACTAAAATTTTTCTTCCTCTCTCTTCAACCCTAGGCCGCCCCTCATCCCTCTTCTCTCCTAGAATAGTGCACCCCCCTTCTCATCCTTTTCCTACTTCATCTTCACACAAACCCTAGCACATCTCTCTCTTCATCTCTTTCAACCTTTCTTCCCCATTCACATAGATCGGTAGCCCACTTCATTGTTTTACTTTCACGATTAATTTCTGCATTTTCTCCTCTTATATCTCTCCTAGATCTCTCTACAATCTCTTTTTTCATGGCAGCGTGCACATCAAGGTGGGCGATGTTCCAAGGCTCGTGGCGTGGATAGCGACGTTCTTTATCCACTTCTTCCCACAACGTTCTCCTTAAAAGCGGGCTGATCCACTCAAAGGCTCAACACGGAGGAGACGACGGCATTCATCGTGATCTCTTGGCTTTAGTTCTTCCTTTCTTGTTCTTAATTTTTTATTAGTTGTAATTTCAATTTTCATAGATGTTGTAAGTTCAATTCCTAGCAACACAAGTTTCATTTTTTTTTGTAATTGTCTCTCTCTTCTTCTCCATCTTCTTCCAATTTTCTCTTCTTCAACCCTCCAATATTCTTTAGATAGGTTTCATTTCATGCACTTTTTATTCTATTTTCAAAAGCACACCACTTTCTCGCCGCAAGCAACCCCCTGCCTCTCCTCTCTCCCCCTGCACCGTAACCGCCGGCCACCACCACAACAGGCCTCCCACTCCACTCCCCTCTCACGCACGGACGCCGCCTCCCCTCCCTTCACCTCCACCTCTGGCCACACATGCACACCCCTCACTGTCGGCGATCTCTCTCCCTCTCATCTCTCATACCACCTCCATCCTCCCCCTGCACTTCTCTGCCACGCAACCACACCCCTCGTCCGGCACCTCTGCACCACTGTCGCACTCCCCCTTCTCTCCATGCATACCCCTGCACCGGTCGGAGCCATCGTCCTCTCTCCCATCCTCCATCCCAGTTGCACCACCTTCTCTCCCACTCCCTTCACACCACCACACACTGCCCCCTGGCCACACATCCCCCGACTGACAGTCACCTCACTTCTGTTCCCACTGTCCTCCTCTTACTCTTCACTATCTCTCAAACCACACACACAACCCTGTCGCTCTCTCTCTCTCTCTCCAACCTACACATCCACACACGCCAACACCGCAGTAGCTCCTCCCCTGACTCCTTCTCACGTGGCCAAAGACCCACGCCGTTTGCTAGCACCCTAGCCTTGTTGATCCTCTTCACGCCAAGCCTCCCCCATGCACGCTACCACTCCGCCGGTGTCCCCCGCGTGGCAGTGTGTCACGGCTTCACCGTCTCACACACTCTGTGCGGCCTCCTCTCCGTCGAACCCTCTCCGTCCCTCTCCCGTTGCCTGCATTCACCGCCTCTTATTCCCACCGTTTCTTCCACACTGCCACAGCCGCCGTCATCGGTCTCTCTCACTCCACCTCGCGACCACAGTCTGGCAGCGTCCCACTCCACTTCCGCAGGTACTCACCTAGCCCTCACCGCGAGTTCCCTCTGCCTGCGATCGCCAAAAGCTCCCTCTACCTACTAACCCTCACGGGCCCTCTCTACCCCTGTTCAGCTACTCCCCACATACACACCTCCCAACCCAGCCCCCCCGCTCGCTCTAACACCCCCACCCAGCACACACACAAGCACCCCCCGTCACGTTTTAGAAAGATCAAACAAACGCACACACCGTACATGCCGACCCGGGCGTTCATCAGGTGCGTCTCGTTGCCGTTGATGAAGTTCGGGGCCACCGTGGCGGTGTACGAGTTGGTGCCCGGACCGGTGCCGCGCATGTACTTGCCGGTGTAGGCGTAGTCGACGCGGCCATACACCGGGAAGCTGGCGATGTCGGTGTCGTACTGCAGGCCGACGTTGGCCGTCCAATCCGGCACGCCGAGGTTGTCGCCCTCCTTGACCAGCAGCTTGTGCGACGCGCCGGCCGAGTAGGTGTCCTTGGTGTAGCGGGCATTGTCGTAGGCCACGTTGGCGTTCATCGTGAAGCCCATCGCCCGGCCGGTGAACTGCACCTCGCCGCCGTCCGACGCCGCCGTGGCCGCGTTGGTGGTGTACGAGAAGGCGCAGGTCGGCAGGCTCTCGACGAACTGCACGTTGTCCCACTCGATGTGGAACGCCGCGGCGTTGACCTGGGCGTGGCCGCCGAACAGGCGGAACTTGCCGCCGGCCTCCATCGACTTCACCGAGTCACGCGCGTAGGTCCCCGGCGACTGGGTCAGGCCCAGGGCCGCCAGGTCGGTGGCGCACATCACCGGCGGCACGAACGGGTTGATGCCGCCCGGACGGTAGCCTTCGGCGTAGGTCACATAGATCATGTCGTTGGGCGTCAACTGATAGGAGGCGCCGACCTTCGGGGTGATCGGG
Organism: Amorphophallus titanum; assembly: GCA_024336825.1. Taxonomy (NCBI): domain Eukaryota; kingdom Viridiplantae; phylum Streptophyta; class Magnoliopsida; order Alismatales; family Araceae; genus Amorphophallus; species Amorphophallus titanum. Next base: position 7,567,172 of record JANBPO010007653.1, read on the forward strand.
TTCTCTTGCAGCTTGGTGTAGGTGTACTGGTACGGGCACCCGGCCGCGGCATAGCCGGTCTGCTTGTCCGCGGTGACGTTGGCCGCCGTGATGTGCTGCGGGCACGCGCCGTAGTTGACCGGGAAGGCCGCCAGCGAGTTGGGGTTGGTTTCGATGCCCGCGGCGCCCGCGACCTGGTAGGTATCGTTGATGATCGCGCCGGTCGCCGGGTTGTAAGTCGGGCTGACGCCGTTGCTGGTCTGGCCGAAGAAGCCGGATGGCGCGGAAGCCACGGTGCCGCCGTAGATCTGCAGGAACTGCTGGTTGTAGTTCACCGCCCGCACGCCGGCGGTGATCTTGAACTTGTCGGTCACGGCGAAGGTGAACTCGCCGAACACCGACTGCTCGTCCTCCCATATATTATCTGCTCCAGTTGGTTTAATGTTGGTGGTTAAAAAAAAATCAGCGTCCCTTCACGAAGACGCCAATTGTTCAATGGGCGCCTTCGCAAAGTGACGCCAATTCTTGATATTTTAGATTTTTTCATGATAATTAGATTTTTGATCCGATGAATCAGCGCCCTTTTAACATGACGCGAATTCTTTAATGGGTGCCTTCGCAAAGTGACGCCAATTTCTGATATTACTAGATTTTTTATATGTATTGAATTTTTGGCCCGAAGAATTGGCGACCACCCCTTTGGATGCCATTTTCGCGGCCGAAGAATTCGCGGCCTTCCTTCTAGACGCCAATTTCGTGATTTTTCACTGTTCATCTTCCTCGCGACATTAATGGCTTGCACGTCAAAGTCACGGCGACGGCGTCCCCATGCTGATTGCGACGTGCAGGGAGAGGGGCTCCCTCCCCCCTGCTCCGCTGCTTTCTCATGCCTCGCCGTCCCGTCTGTGACGTGGCCCCCCCGGAGTGTGCCAATAAAACTACAGCAGCAGTAGCAGTAACGTGGTAGCAGGAATGACAGCGACGTGGTAGCCCAGCAACACGCCAGTAGTAGCAGCCCAACAGCACGCCAACAGCAGTAGCAGCGGCATGGCGCCGGCAGACCCGGCGTGGCAGAAGCATCAACGGCAGCAGGCAATCCAGAAAGAAAAGAGAAGGAAAAGAAGGGCTACGGTGCCCTCCGAACAGGGGCTCCGGTGCCCCTATAAAAGGGCCCTCGCGGCGAAGCAAACTCTTCTCTTGGAAGACTTGATAGCAGGAGCCATTCCGAGAAGCCTTCGTCCAGCACCCGAAGCTGAAAGAGAGATAGAGTGAGAGGGAGTGAGGGGGTGGGAGAACTTTCTGTAAAAGGGTAGGTTTTCCCTGTTTTTCTTTTTTTTTTGTTCTTCCTTCTCCCTTTCTATCTCTGCGATGCATGGGATTCTATACAGTCCATTGTAAATCTCCCGTTGAGAAGGAGTGGAAGCAAAGCGGGGATTTTAACCCTAATATCCTCTTTGTCTGCATGGGTTCATATACTTCCCGATAGCATGCATGCATACGCCATAGCCTATGGGCTGACGATCTTCGGCGCGCCTCAAGGGCAGTTCACCTTTGCCTCGTCGGTGATGTTCGCCGCCGCCCTCTACGCCGCGGTCGCCATCGGCTTCGACCTGGTGTTCCGCACCGATCGCTCCGCCTGGCGCTTCACCAGCCTGGCGGACGTGCTGGCGATCCTGCGCAACTCGACCCTCACCGCCCTCACCCTGCTGCTGATCCTGTTCATCGCCTCGCGCGCCATCTACCTGCCGCGCTCGACCCTGGTGATGGCCTGGATGCTGGACATCGGCTTCGTCACCGGCGCACGGCTGATCCGCCGGGCTGCGCATGAGCGAAGCCTCGGCGCCCTGCTGCCCCCGATCGCCAGCGCCACGACCCTTCCCGCCGATCGCGACAGCCTGCTGATCATCGGCGACGTCGACGAGGCCGAGGCCTTCCTGCGCGCCCAGGCCCGCAATCCGGAGAGCGTCTACGCCCCGGTCGGGATCGTCGCCCTGTCCGCCGGCGACGCCGGCCGCGAGGTGCGCGGCGCGCCGGTGCTGGGCGACCTGTCGGGCCTCACGGAAATCCTCGACACCGTGCTCTGCGGCCCGCGCCACCTGGACGCCGTGCTGTTCCTCTGCGATCCGGCGCGCACGCCGGGCGTCGAGCCCGAGCACCTGGGCCGGCTGAAGGCGGCGCGCAGCCACCTGCTGCGCCCCAGCCGCATCACCGAGCTGCGCGACGGCGAGGACCGCGAGACCGGGCCTTCGGCCCTGGTGTCGATCAGCGTCGAGGAGCTGCTGGCCCGTCTCCTCGATGATCCGCTGGCGCGTCCGGGCGCCCCTCTCGGTCAGGTTCATCTCTCGATCCTACGGCTTGTTGGACTAATCGGTCCATTTAGGCTAGGCCAAGTCATGATTATCAGCATGGCTTCTGGCACCGTCAGAAGTGCCTTGCGTGCCAAGCAGGTCCTGAAGTTACGAACGCCCACGATATGAGAAAATCGACTTTAGGTCTCACACTCTCGAAAACCCTCTCCTGATCGACTCTCAGCCCCCTGCAGAGTGCTCGGCGACTGAGAGTAGGGGGGAAGTGAGGAGGGTAAAAAAGAAAAAAAAGGAAAGAAAAAAAAGGAGGAATAAAAGAGAGGAAAAAGGAACTAGGGGGGCAACCCCCCTCCCCCCGATGTCGGATTATTGCCATACCAGGTCGAACATCTTAAGAGACAAATAAACTCTGACAGTTCCACCACTCCGGTGACGCCGACGAACAAACACCTTACTCGGACCTTACGTCCGGGACAATGGAATAGACCCTTCTTTGTGTTAGTACTAACCTAGTGCTGACGAACATCCTAAGAAACAAACAAACCCTGTCGGCTCCGCCACCTCGGTGACGCCGATGAATAGACACCTTATCCAGACCTTACGTCCGGAATAAGGAAATAAACGCATCTTTGCGCCAGCACCAACCCAGTGCCGATGAATGTTCGAAGAGACAAATAGACCCTATCGGTCTTACCACTCTGGTGATCCCGACGAATAGACACCTTACCCGAGCCTTACGCTTGGGATGGAAAAATAAACCACTATTTGTGTCAGCACTGAACCCGGTGCGGACGACCACTTCAAGAGACAAATAAACCCTGTTGGCTCTGCCACCTTGATGGCACCAACGAACAGACACCTTACTCGGACCTTACGTCTGGGATAAGGGAATAAACCCTTCTTTGTGTCGGCACCGACCCAGTGCTGATGAATATTCTAAGAGACGAACAAGTCTTGTCGGCTCTGCCACCTCGATGGCACCGACGAACAAACACCTTACTCGGACCTTACGTCTGGGATAAGGAAATAAACCCTTCTTTACGTCAGCACTGACCCAGTGCCGACGAATATCCCAAGAGATAAACAAATCGTGCCGGTTCCACTGCATTGGCAATACCGACGAATCAACATCTCGCCCAGACCCCTCCCGGGTTGAAATGACGAGTACCCTTTGACTTGAACCTCCCGTTCAGGTCATTTGAATCAATAAGCTCCTCTCTCCGTCCCTTCGGGCGATGAACAACCCCTTGACCTGAACCTCCCGTCAGGTCATTTCAACCAATAAGCTCTTCTCTCCGTCCCTTCGGGCAACGAATAACTCTTTTTGAACCAACAAACCCTTCTTTTCGTCTCTACGGGTGACAATCTCTTGCAGTCTTGGGTTGAGGTACGAGCATAGGTTGATGAGCTTGTTTTTGATCCTGATGATAGAACATGGGCAGAGGGTATATTGGATGAAGATGAGCGAAGAGATTCATAATCCAGAGGATCAACCAAGAGGTCAAAAGTGACTCATGCGCACCAGAGAGAGGACTCAGCTTTGTTTGTTGACGACACTGAGCAGGACTCTGAGATTGAGCTAGGTAGATACTCAGAATCAAATAGCAGGCAGTTACTCTTAGAATGGTCAAGACACCTCCATCCTTAAGAAGTACATCAGTGCATGAGATGACTGAGAGGACTATTGCTGTTGCTCGAGAGGACCTGACAATTGAGTAGTTGAAGCAAGTTTATGTGAGACACGCCGCGGGGAAAAGGATTGTTGTTAAAGATAAGGATAAAGTCACACCAAGAGAAAAAAAAATAGAGCCAAAGGTTAGAATGTGATTGGTTTCTTATAGTTCTGATGGTGCACAAAGTGATGATCCCAGTGTAGTTGTAGGTGCTATTATTGGCAGTGGCATGTATGCACCTACTTCCTCCTTCCAAGCGGACACAGGCAGAGGATACATTCATAGTGAAGGAGGATATGATTCACAGAGCTAATATGGACATCCAACAGGTTGTGGAGGTGGCCAACATGAAGCAGGCATGCATGAGGGGGGTCATCAACCAGGATTTTAATTTCATCCAGTTCTAGCCAGTAGCAATTATGGGTCAGCATTTTCTTCTAATCCTCAAGGTTCTGCTTCTTATGTTGATTTTGGATTCTAATCAAGCCAACAACCTTATACTCCAAGAGGGATCCAAAGAGGGATGCAGGACTTGGTTGCATCATTGTTAGGTTACAGTGAATATACAGAATATATACAACCTTTTTATGAGTATCAACAGCAGAAGCAAAACGATGAGGGAGAAGGTTCTTCTATCTATTATCCATATTAGTGCATCATCATTTAAGTAGGGATCATTTAATTTCTGTAACATTTACTGTGTTTGTAATGTTTATTGTACTGTTTGAACCTACTTCATGCTTAATATGTACTCAAGAATATTAATTTAACAGGTGTTGTCATGTTGTTTCTAGATGGTTTTGTGTTTTTTGTCATGGACCATTGTCTTGTCAGTTAGCATTGCTATACTCTCCTTTCCGGGTGAGATTAGCTTGCGGCTCGGTCAGACATGTTATTCGGCTGAGGATTGACTCGATTCTGCTCATGGTCCAGTGCTATTATTTTACTGTCATTCTTTTCGTATATTTGTCGATGGTGTCTTGTGTGCCAGGTGTTCCCTATCGCCTTTGGCACCAGAGCTGATGATGTTGTCAGGCTGTCAGCTGAGAGGACTATGTTTCCTTGTGTGAGCTGATGCTTTGTGCGCCTATCGTCTCAATCATTCTGTTTCCTTGTTCTTCCAGGCTGATCGACTCAGCGATGCGCTCTTCCATGTTTGCCATCGCCCGTCGAATGGATGCCGGCACCGCGCTGGCCCCGTCGTGCACGGGGTCAAGATCAAGCGTGTTGTTGGGAAAGGTGGTGAGCATGCTGGCGGCGACCATGGTGAAAGCGCTGTCGCGGATCATCTGGTTCTGCATCAGGTCTTCGTCGGAGAAGACGATGTTGCGAACGTAGGTCGCTGTCGCGCGCCACGCCCGCTCGCGCTGTGGCGAGTATGGTGCGGTTCCGGTGAAGCTGACCCGCAGCCCGGGAATGGCGAAGTGCGCGGCGGCGAGTTCGTGGGTCGCGGCGGCGTTGATCTCGATGGCGTGGATGGAGAACGTTCCGTTCCATCGCGCGATGGCCGGGCTCGGCGGGAAGAGGCTCGGTCGCGACATGTCCATCTCGGTGCGTCCGGACTCGCAGTCGAACTCGCCCTCGTACGTGTCGAGGATGGTGAACGACGCCATGGGGTCGACCCGCAGCCAGCCACTGGCCGACATGCCCTCACGGTACGCGGCAAGACGCTCGTCACCGGCGCCGCGGAGGTGCAGGGCAAACCTGTCGCGCCGCGCGGCCAGGTCGATTTTTGGGTACACCTCGTTCAGGTACTCAAGTGCGAGTTCGGTGTCTGTCGTCTCGATTGCTGTGCGAAACGTTGGCATGGTTGGGTTTGCTTCGGTCTCAAGGGTTCGGGTTGTGCTTGTGGCTGAATCAACTCATGAGTTAGTGAACATGAGATTGTTTTGACAAAGATGTCTAAATGAGAAGAGAAATGAATTATTACCTCTCCAAAGTGTGAATTCATCGATTCAATACTCACAACTGTTATTTAATTTGAGTTCTAACAGTAATCCAAATTCTCTATGAAATATATATATATGATTCTCAACTACACACATATATATGGTTCATTAACAAAAAAAGTTAATATTTTTATCTTAAGAATATAAAATTGCACTCCTCGTCAGTCCCACCTTAAGGGCCGCTTTGTTATTCGAACACGGGTGCCGTGTTTGACCCCAAAGGTCGAACACGGCGTCCAGAGTCAAATAATCGGTATGTGTGTACGGGGAGGCGGTGGGCCCCAACCGATTTTCTCTATCATCTGGTGATGTATTACTATCCTAACCGAAAAACAAAGCGACCCTAAATTTATTAAGGGAGGGTGAGATGGAAGAATAGCAACAAAATGATCGGCATCGTTCATCCATGTGGCGTGGTGGGGCTTCCACACATGCAATGAGCCCGCCCCCTTCACGTTTCCCACAAATTCTTGCGTTGCCTGCCGTCTGAAACGAAGGGCTACAGAAAATGAGACCGCCAAGGGTGGCCCAAGGCCGCCAATTGACGTGTGAAGTCACCATCATGAATGTGGTGTGATCTCTGCGAAGGATCAAAAGCCTAAATATGTCTGAGATATTTTGGGTCATGATGCTGTTGTCTGGCCGGATGGAGATGCCTGGACCACTTCCAAATTCCAATGGTCTTTCATAATATATACCTCTCTTATATATATATCTATGTTTAAGATGTTGATTTATATCATCTCCTGCCCTAATAAGATTCACGAATGAAAGGACCTCTAAATACGGTTTGGAGGTCCCTAACTAAACTCTTTTAGGGCGTATTCGATTTCGGATTAGGGTTAGCCTAACCGACGAAAGCGAGCATGTGAGCTCCATGCTCTTTCTCACACATAAAAATGTTAACCAAGGTCGGGTGACCTATTCAAGTCAAAGGGGTCGTCAAATAAGTTACCCTACCCCGATGTCAAAGAATCTCTTGCACTTCAACCTGAATGTCGCCCCAATTAGGTGCACGGCTCTTTCCTTTTCGAGCGTTAGATGATGGCCCTTTAAATACGTGAAAATATAATATGTAAGCAGAAATAACAAGAACCTGAAGGTTCATCATGATCATGATGAATTGTCGGCCCAATTAGGTTCGGATAACAATAATAGGTATTATGAAAAGTCAGGTTTACGTGCAAACAATCTGAAAAGGATAATGACAGTTCATCCCCGAGCCATGTGCTATATTTGGTCGAGGTTTCTACTACATGTCGTCCCAATGGATCTACTGATGTAAAAGTTCTTACCAAATTCCAACCCAATGAATCTACTGAAGCTAAAGATCCAGAAACTGGATAAAATTACCCACAAAGAAATGTCTTGCTGTAATCCTTAGTTCTGACACAGAAATTGAAGGAAAGGATGGAGTTCTATAGGATGTATAACACAGAAATGTCTTGTTGATCTAGGGATGCCGTTCATGACCTTATTTGAGAATGAAGAAGGAAAGGATGAAGTTCTATAGCATCCTTAGTTCTGACACAGAAATTGAAGTTCATGGGAAAGAGTTTGATCAGAGTGTGACTTTTGATACAAATATGAGCAATAGCTCTTCCAAATATGCCTCTTTTGTGGATGGAGTTCATGGGAAAAGTTTGAGGGTCCTTCCTGTTTCCTCTATTGAGATGCACAGACCAGTTGATGTTTCATTAACCGATGCATCGACCTCTTCTTCTCAATATGCTCTGACGCACACTCTTAGTTGATGAGCATAAAGTCAGAATGTAAGTATTGTTATATGTTAAGCTACATAAAGCATAAAGCATAAAGCTTTCCACTAACATTATTCTTTTTTCTATATATCAGAATGTAAGTATTATTGTGTAATGTAAATGACATTGTTGTCTGTGACATATTGAAGGCAAGAATATAGCATATTGCGTTCAGATAGGCAGATAACTACAGTGTCATTGAAGATTAGTATGTTATACAAGAATGAGAAATGTACCTGCTGAGGACATTCTCAAGCGTCTACGCTTCCTCCTCGTTGACAAATTACTACTGTGAATGCCATGTCGGAAAACCATGACATAAACATTTGTTGCTTTCATTGTGCTCAAATTAACTTGGAGTAGCCACACCAGATTACGTATGCTTGCCCCAAATGACGCACCTTAATTAACTGTGCAAAATTTTACCCTGGATTACGTGGTGATTTTGATTTCCCCCTCATCGCGCATTTTTGTCTTATTTGCACAACTTCGCTTTGATTTATTTATAACTATACTTTAAACCTTTATTTACACAATTTTTCTCCAGATTACACATCGTTGTTCTTTTATTATGCCTCGCTCTAATTTTATAACTTAAACACAGATCGTACATTTTTGCTTTTATTTACATAATTTTACTGCTCTCTACACATTTTCACACATTAATTTGCATAGTTTGCTACAAGTATATATGCTTCAAATTAAAAGGTTGTCAATCATCATGGACATAAAAGCAAAGACAAAACAAATGTCCACGGAGCAAGATGACAAGAAAGCTAATCAAGATGAAATCAAAAGCATAAACCTAGGCTAATGGCAACATTGTAATGAACATGCATGCAAGAAGTCTGAACCATTGCACTATTTATGCCTTCTTTACATTTTAACGCTGTCTTTTTTGTAATTGGCCATATATCGTGGACTTTATTTTGTTGGTAAATAATGATAATAGAATTTTGTTGGTAAAAAATGTGAAAAAACATGTCTTAAGAAGTTATTGTTTCATTAACTTCCGTTTTGCATGTGATCACATTCTTATGATAACAATAATAGTTGAGAACAAGATGATTATGACTCTTGTTTATGAAGCAAATTGAGATTGGGGAAATGAATGCCGACCAACCAGTTGTAGTTAGAGAGAGAGAGAGAGAGCGTATAATTAAGGAGTTCTTGACATTGATGTCAAGTCATACTGATGGAAATTAAGGAGCAACATGATCGATGGATAGCAAGAACAATATAACATTGACATCTCACTTGTACTTGAACTACCTAAGCAGACATATCAATCCAACTAATGAAGGAGGACTGACATCAGGTAGTTATGGGGCAAGATAATTGTGAGAGGAATGTTTATAGGATTGTATATTCTTTGCTTAATTTCCAAGTTAAAAGTGCATAGAGCTAATGGCTAGTAGAGTCTAGTCCAACTAAAGTACAACACAATAGAAAGATAAACGTATTCTGAAGTCAGGAGAAGCCCGGCATTGGCAAAGCTGGCACTAAGAACCACACACCACACTCGCCTCGAACCACAAGGAACAACAGCTACACCTAAAAGGTCAGGGGTGAGCCTCGTGTCACTGGCTCAGTAGGGGTCCCACAGATCCCTACCCTGAAACCAAAGCGATAACAACAGTAACAACAATAAGAGTAACAGCAGGAGCAGGAACAATAGTAAAAGTAAAGAGGAAAGCCATACTAAACAAAGTTACGGCAGTCGATAAAATCTCAGCCCTCTAAACTACTCCTAATCGATAGAACCACGGATCCCCAGACACACAGTCAGGAATCACCAAACCGATGCAAGGCAATTCTTGCTACATTGCCGAAACCCGTCACGATACATAGACGTGCAGGCTCATCCTCAAAGACTAAACCCTAATACAAAACCACCCAGTCTAAAAGCACTAACACACACACAATCTCACTGTCGTGTATGCTACACAAACCATGGGTAAAGTTGAACACAGACTACCTGAAGTATCACGTGAATGAGCTCACATTACATGAGAAACCACATGAGTCACAAGAATCATAAGAGTCAGGTGTCCTATGACAGAAGTACCTTCTCACTAGTAGAAAAGCCAGATGCATCCACTGACATCTTACACATGCCTTAGGTATCATCCACTCACCTCAAACATGGTAACTGAGACACCATACAAGAACAAGTACCATGTAACGAGTGACTAGTCTGGGTCATGCCCGTCAGTGCTGGTCCTGTTGTATTCTATGTTTTGATGATGTCAGAACAATATGGTTCTTTGTTTAGGCCAATAAATTCTTCTAAATATTTGTGTCAAAGTTGTATAGTTCAGATTGACTACATTGACTAAAAGAATGTCTAATCAAATTGTTAGACATCAAATTATAGCAACGACAAAGAAGTGCATCATCGCACTTAGCTTGGAGCCAAAAGCAACAGTTAGTTCAAAGATAGGTCGATGCTACCTCATGCCAACACAGAAGAAAGGTCAACCAAGCCAAGCGTGGAGATCTCCCACTTTGTAGGAGGTATGTTATTTTCTCCTTGGTCAGAGAAGATCGTATTTTTGCTAAGTTTCATCGTCTTACATCGTGTGTTCGGATTGGTCGGCCTTTTGCGTGCCATGAAGTCCATATGAGACGTGTTCTGTGTTTTGGCAGTATGGCTGCCTCCAAGAATTTGTGCCCATCCTCTGATGCGTAAGGTTATGTTGGCATCATTTTGGAAGGATGAGTGTCAGTTGGGCTGTGCTTGCTAGAATTTGTGGCTAGAGTTGTGAATTTCGATGCGTGGTGAATCGGAGCCTGTGGAGTTGCAGGAGGATTGCCAGATTGAGAGAGGAAGTCTATGCTCTGGGTTCGAGGTAATTGAGCTTTCCTCACCCTGTTGTTCGGAGTTAACCAATCGAGTTGAGGATTGTCGGGATGGCGAATCTCGAGTTATTTGTGATGAGAGTGCGCATGGATTAGAACGCGCAGCGAAAGCCTGGTGGGCCCATAACCCACAGGCCCAGGATCGTAGTGATGGTTGCTACAGGCGAATTCCCGAGGATTTGTGAAGAGCATCGGAGGATTGGTTCCTCGGTAAGAGGTTGTCTCTGGTTGTGTGAGTCGTATTATTTATCGTGTTATTACTGGAGGCATTGTGGTTTATGGCACTGACAGGATGGAGATTTGGAGAAATATAATAGCAAGTTTATCGCATGACTACTCTATTCTTTTGTTGGTAGCTATGAGCACCTGGTGAGGCTAGCCGAGTGGTCAGCTATGGTAAGAATTTATGATGATTGGAGATCCGTGTTCATTGGTCACGGCGTCATCGACCAAGTTGCTGTGGTAGCAGGTGGCACTTTCCTGTGCTAGGGATATGTGCTGTGATCTGTTGAGATTGTGTCTTGTGGCTCTGTGGTGAGAGTGGAGCTGAGGTTTGGCAGGCGTCCATTTGGAATAATTGTGATGAAGCTGGGATGAGACTGTATCATGGACGATGCCTGTGTATGGATTCCATGGAGGGATGTCGTTGAATGGAGAGCCTTGGTCTTGTGACCAACATGGGAGCATTTCCCTGTAAGCCTGAGATGCCGACCTGCTGGCCACCGGACGCGTCAGGAACAAAGAGGCCGCCATCCTGCTCTACAAGCGCGCGATCGAGCTAGATCCCGCCGACGAAAAGTCAAAAGCAAAGCTCGAACAGCTGACAATACCCTTTCGCAGGACCATTTCGAATGGGAATCAAGCCCTACCAGCGTATTGCCGCTCTCTATTATATCGCCATGCCCGAAAATATAGTAGGCATAGTTCCAAAGCAATTGGGCAATTTTGCTTTCGTCCTGGGGCGGCATAACCAGTTGAAAGTCGGGAAGCCCCAAAGAGGAAAGCCCCAATGTATCCATCAGTATCTTTCCCTCCTCGCTGTTACTTATGGTGAATAGTCGAACATTAACAATGCCAAACAAAATTGCCTTGTAATCGCCCATCAGGCTTAACCAGCGGGATACTTCAGCTGCGCCAGCCTGGCCTCCTCATTCAGAAGCTCCTGATCGCCGCGTCGCCGATCGAAGGTATTCCCGCGCCAAGTTACTCATAGAAGACACTACTACCCGGTTCTGCCTCAAAAAAGCGGTTGACCGTGAGCGATAAAGTCCAATAACCAGGCTTTAATGACCAGGCTCCATCCCTCGCTACACCTTGAAAAACACTCTTTATCGGGCGTGAGACCCTCATGCGCAAATCGCAGCACGGTCTTATCGCTCGCACTGGTCAAATCGAAAACCATTTTGGTGTCAGTCCATTCATCGGGTCGCCCCAGCCAGCTCAGGCTACTTTCCGTCACAAGCCAGACGATCTTTTTGTCCGGTATCAGCTCGACTACCTTCTGCTTCGAATAATGGGTACCCGGATGGTCGATGATAAACTCGTCATGCAATCTCGTAGTGCCGCCCGACAAGTCCACACCGCCCCACCATCGCGCCACATCCTCGGTAATGCACCGGAAGACGTCATGCGCCGGCCTTGCCACTTCAATGGTTGCCCTGTAGCTCTCGACGAAGTTGTAAAATAGCTCCTTGATACAGATATCGCATATCCGTGCCAATTTAGCTGTCTCGTGTTCGAGCACCACCCCATCATAGGTAAAGCTGAAATGCGTATAGTCGCCATTGGCTATTTTCACCTACGGGGTGTTAAACCAACTTCCATTTCTGCCAACAGGGCGTTAAGCCGACTAGCACTCTGCCAACGGGGCGTTAAATCGACTACTAGTATTCCGCCGACGGAGCATTAAACTGACTACTATTTTCACTAACGGGGCATTAAAACGACTACCATTTTCACCAACGGGGCATTAAGCCGACTAGCACTCTACCAGCGGGGCATTAAATTGACTCCCAGTATTCCACCGATGGGGCGTTAAACCAACTACCATTTCTGCCAACGGGGTGTTAAGCCGACTACCACTTCTGCCGACCGGGAGTTGAACCGACTACTATTTTTGCCAACGGGGCGTTAAGCCGACTAGCACTCCGCCAGCGGGGTGTTAAACTGACTACCAGTATTCTGTCTACGGAGCGCTAAATCGACCACCATTTCTACCAACAGGGCGTTAAGTCGACTAGCACTCCGCCATCGGGGCGTTACACCGACAAGCCACTCCGCCAACGGGGCGTTACACCGACAAGACGCTCAGCCAATCGGGGCTTTAATCTGACAGATGTTCAGCCAATCGGGACTTTATGTTCAGTCAATCGGGACTTTAATCCGACAGATGTTCAGCTAATCGGGGCTTTAATCTGACCGATGTTCAGCCAATCGGGGCTTTAATCCGATAGATGTTCAGCCAATCGGGGCTTTAATCCGATAGATGTTCAGCCAATCGGGGCTTTAATCTGACAGATGTTCAGCCAATCGGGGCTTAAATCCGACAGATACTCAGCCAATCGGGGCTTTAATCCGATAGATGTTCAGCCAATCGAGGCTTTAATCTGATAGATGTTCAGCCATCGGGACTTTAATCCGATAGATGATCAGCCAACCGAGGCTCCAATCCGATAGGTGCTCAGCCAATCGGGGCTTTAATCCGATAGATGCTCAGCCGATCGGGGCTTTAATCCGATAGATGCTCAGCCAATCGAGGCTTTAATCCGGTAGATGCTCAGCCGATCGGGACTTTAATCCGATAGATGCTCAGCCATCGGTGGCCACATCGCTAGATGTTCAACCATCGGTAAGGAGGCCAACAGATGACCAAAAGAATCCTCCTGAGGTGATAAAATGCCCTTGGCCCTTCAGGACAAGGGAACCGAAGGCTCCGTCAGTAGAAGACCCAGATGACCCAGCATGGGCACGGCTTCTCAGCAAATTAGGTCCGTTAGTGGCCAAATGATCGCCCAGTCAAGGCGAAAGTATCCCAGGTGGTATTTCACTCCTCGAGAAAGCTACAAGCACAAGTCAAGCTGAGCCAGCATCAGGAACCACATGCCGAAGGCCATGTCAGCGAAAAACTTACGTATCCGAGCTAAAGGTACACGGGGTTCCGGAAATGGTCGTATGCTGACCCAAATCTTTGTCAAGCCTTCTCACCAAGGTTTTACGAGACCGTGGCAAGATAAAAATCATGGTGGCTCTCGGAACCAGTCTGGGACCCACTGTCTAACCCACATCAAGTGAACGGGACCTATCCGGCGTGCCCTTTCACTGGCGCACCCCTCTTCCCGATGACCTATTAATCAGCGTGCCAAAATGATAAGGGAAGCCTTCTCCGGTACGCATTCTCCATGCCGTAATAGCCTCATCTATATAAGTCTAAGTGGTTCAACCAATTCGAGAGGAGGGGAATAGGAAGAGGAAAAGCAATGCGAAGAGAGGCGGCCAATCGTCTGAGAGGAAAAGGCTTGGGAAAGAAGAAAGGGCTTCGGGGGAAGGGGTGTGAGACTTAGAGAGTGCCTTTCATCCTCGGTTCATGTCTTTCGTCTGCCAAAGGAGCCCGGTGCCGGAGAGGAAGACTCCCATTTTTGATACTCTATTTCACCGAAGTCTTAGGTGGGTTTCCGATGATCGCTCCCCTTGCTGTTTCCCCCTTAATCTGATGTAATTGGAGGAGGGCGATGATATGAGCCCATCTCCCCCTCAATTTCCCTTGGTCTCCTCTCCCTCTATAATCCCTTGTATGGGTGTGCATCCCCTGTGTGGTCGTAGGGCGGCTTCCATGCGGCAACATCGGACCGCACCAAATGTAAACGAGGTGTAACCCTCTGCTATGGCTTCTCTCCAATGGAATGAAATATATATACTCTGGCAATGTTTTTTTTATATGTATTGCTTCATCTCTTCTCTTAATTTTCACATTCGACTGTCCTCTGTGTGTGATTTTTCAAGTTTTCTCGGTGATGCCGGTTGTGCCTTGGGTATCTCCAAAGGGCCACAGTGATACCCCCTTCCCCCAGGGCTTATTGTCGAAGGAATATTTGTGTGAGGTTTGGTTACACTCTTTACGGGTTTGACTATAGGGGCATACACATATGCTTTCTTGGGCGACTCCCTGAACTGGCTTCCCCTCTATCCTCTGGTTCCTAATCATGAACTAGAGGAAGATGAGGGCCATCCCTATAAAAATTCTACGGCATCATCACCCTATTATCCACTGTGGGTTAATCTTTGAAGGGATTTTCTCCCTAACCGGCTAACCCCCGCTAACCTGCTGACCCCTCCCTATTATGTTCCATTAACAGTAGTCAATATATATTGGCTGAGTGATTAACCATTGCATCCCTTCCACTCTGTACATGAATTGCATTACCGTGTATTATTTTCTCGATAATGGCAGTCTGATGGCTGGGGAGGGGGAGCATTCCTCGTTGACATCTTTAAATCACCACAGGGTCAGAGGGGTCATGTCCTTTGATGACATGTGCCTCTGTGGGCTGCCGGAAGGTGAACACTAATGGGGCTTCCAGCCCAACATCAAATCCACAATCCTTAAGGATATTGTGGTGACCATGGGTTGTGTGCCCCTCGTAGGCTAGCCCTCGGGATTTCCTTCCCTACGGGTCATCCCTTTGGATCATGATTTGACCATGGGTCGTGTGCCCCTTGTAGGCTAGCCCTCGGAATTTTCCTTCCCTTATTGGTCATCTCATTCGATCATATTTCAACTCACGAAACGATGGTTCCCCTCGTAGGCTAGCCCTTGGGGTTTCCTATCCATTTGGGTCTGTCGACTGCCATTGCACCACTCGACTTTAAGGGGCTTACTCCGTCACGTGAATATGTCCCCGCTTTCCCCCTGCAATCCTTCAAGGATGGGGAGATGCTGCCCAATTTTTGTCAAGTTTTAACTAATAAGTTACCCTTATGACTTGGACTTAATAAAACATGCTTTTGAAATAACGAACCTCCATGCTCGAGTACAAACCTCACACGAACTCATGAGTCTTCTTCTGGGGAGCCCCGAATTCTAATTCAATAAACAATTAGCACAATTAACCTCAAGGTTCTCACAAACATCTCAATAAGCTAAAATAGACTCAAAAAATACACATAAATCCCTTAAACCGACGCGCACCTAAACTGGCGTGCCCTAATACGGCGTGGTATCCCCCCACGCCAGATTAACATTAGACTCAAACTCACAGTTTTTTGATTGGCCTCTACCCGGCGCCCCTTAATCCGGTGCGCCCCAAACTAGCTGCGCCGGCGAAGGCATTTTACTCTTGGCTGCGTCGTTTAATCCTTTTACCCATGCTTCACTACGCCGGGGAACCTATACCTACGCCTAGCCACGCCGGTTTCAAGCAAGATCCTCCCTTCACGCCGTTTTAATCCCTCGTTCATCTTTGGGAAGACCTCTGCCTCCCTCGACCGAAGTTAATAAACTTGGTCAATCATAAATCAAATAAAAGGGATTGTTTTGGCATAAATTGTCTATCTTCATGATTTTTTTATTATGCTTCAGCATATTCATGAATGCCTTGTTAATGCATGCTTGCTTGCATGGGCCCTTGGTATATGAAATGGCACTGACAAAAGACCGGGTTACTCCCGACTGGAAGCTTTCGCTATGCGTGATGATGGTCTTCAGATCTATGTCATCCGCAAACGTATTGAGAATTTCAACTTAACAAACCATGCTCATTTTCGCGTGATAAATGAATCATTCTATTTGACATCGTCACGTGTATTTTTATTGCATCTTATTTAGGTCTCGTACGATTCTTTATCTTGATAATTAATCAAATATTTTTCCTCCTCATGGGGGATGTAATTAATGGCATAGCCTTTATGGTATGGCGGACTGCTGGTCCCGACACGAATCCCACTCTTACCCAATAAGGGTCAGATTGAGCGTGTAATAAATCTGTCACTCATGTGACTGGCATGCCTGCGCGGTCAACCAGTCAATTAATTACGAGCTAATTAATTGGTTAACCGACCTAAATAAACAAACAAACACCATAAATAAAATAAACCATCAAACAAGTGGCCCAGAAATACACACTAGTTGGAGGAGTTCTATATTATCTTACTTTCCTTCGATTACTGTTGAGCCCTTCCTCTTTGCGCATCTTCCAACACTGTTGTAAAGGACGGGATTTCCTCTTACCTTTCTTCAACCTCCCTCGTCAAGGATGAGACTTCCTCTTCCTGTGACTCTGACGTTCTCCTCTCTTCTGTCCTTTCTACTTCTTTTTACCCTTCGACACTGTCTCGTAACATCGACCTCTTTCTCTTGCCGATCTTAAGTGTCACAGTGCTAGGTATTACGAACCCTAAACCCTCGCCGATGATAGACTGACGCAGACGATGAGCTGACGCGAACGATGGACTTTTCTTTCCGCTCTTTCCACTCCACTAATCATTCTCGTCGAAGGAGAAGAAGAAGAACCGAAGAAAAGAACGAGAATCGACGTAAGTAACAGTGAGGCACAAGTAACAGTGAGGGTTATTTACCTTTCACGACGTCAAAATACGTAATGGAGAGAAAGAAGAATGTTTAAATGATATTTTTGATAGGTGAAAATTGACTCTACAAATAACTTGACTTCAATTAATACTTTCATGTCACACTTCAATTCGTTCACCCGTCTCATCGTGAGATGTCTACTTGGACCAATCGCATAGAGTATTACACATTAAAATGATAAAAACGCATTGCATACGATACACAAAGCATTAATCATCTATTTATTGAATGAAAAGTTAAGAGAAAGAAAGAGATATGAAGTACCTACGTTTCATTAAGGACGCCATTGGTGTCATGTGCCACAATCATCCCAAACACCAATCAGGAACCTATTTGTTATAGATCCAAGGGTTAACACATGAACGATCGACCTAAACACTCCCATTGACATAACGAGATTAATCCCAAAAGCTAAATGGTCGTATCCTCCAGCTGCTATCACCATTATCTCAAGCTTCCTTACCATCTCTGCAATTTAAAATATAAAAAAATAAAAATTATAAAAGACAGAGACAGAAACACGTCAAGATAATGACAACGCACGAGTCAAGAGGATGATGCTTTCAACGTAAACTACTCACCTTACTCAAATACTCAAAACTTAAAACGCTCCCCGTTGGATTCCTCGAATTTACCCAAAAAGTGCCCCCCTTCGCGTTCTACAAACTTGGCATCTATTTATAGGAGCAGAAAAATCTTTGAGTTTAAATCCGAGATGAACACCCAAAATGAGGGATTTGGATGCACAAATCTCTAGATAATAGTGGGGAAAAGAGTCTTGGATCAATTAGAGTCAATCTGGAAGCTTCTTCTCAGAGAAAATAGATCAAACAAGTTCTCCAAAGAGTCCCGCGGCAAAGAAATCGGAGTCTAGGATGTTTAGGACTATCTATCTGGCAAACGGTCTGTCGCACGACTACATACGGATGGAAACGGTCATCGGAGGACTGCAAGGCTATGGCAAATGATCTACGGGGTGACTGCAAGGTTTCAGGGATGAAACAAGGCGATTTCGTGCAACTTTGGGGCCTAGCGGTGTAGGGAAGATCATTTTTATCACCTAGCAATCTTCCCAAGACTGCTAGGCTACTAGAGGAAAATTTTTGGGCAGGCTTCACGCGACTTTGGAAATCAGAGTATATCTTAAAAACAGTGGAGAATTAGCGAAAGTGGTAGAAGAAGAAATTGTAGATAACTGAAAGGTAAACAACTTTCATGAAGAGAGCAGATGAAAAGACGAGCAAAAGAGGGAGAAAATGGAGCAAGAATAAGATAAAAATGCTGGGTTCGCTGGTGAAAAGCGCAGTCTGCCAGAAAAACGTGAATAACGTGAAATCGACGCAGAACTGGCTAATGGCTTAGAAGAAAATATAGATCTTTAAAAATAAACAACTTTAGTGAATGACACTTAATAAATAGAGGAACAGAAGGGGATAAAAAAGGGCCATGTTCAGGACTACGCAGCGAAAGGAACCGAATGCTAGAAGGAAGTTGACCTAAATGGGCGAAAGTTGACTTGGAAGGCTGGATGTTGATAAAATATGTCTCGGGGCTCTAAGAAATCATGATCTATGAAGTCCAAAGGTCAGATAATGTCATGTCCCGAACAGATAGTAGCAGGAAGCGATGCTCAAAACGTGGCAGCGAAACAGTCATGTTAATTAGAGCAGCAATAAATATACACAATAAATAATATTCAAACACATGGAGGCCATCAATGCCTTGGAAAACACCATCGCCCCGTCCGCGAAGCTGAGCGCGCCGTTGAAGCGGACGATGGGTCCGCCCGGGCTGATCTTCCCGCCGTCCAGTTCCATCCGGCGGCCTGAGACGGTGTGAATCCGGTCCGGTTCGGCCAGCGCCCGCCCGACGAGGCGGCCAACCTGACTGGCCCGAAGCGGTGTGTCATCATCAAGAGCGAGGCAGTAATCGAACGGCGATGACGCCGCCAAGGCGATCCGCTCGCCACCGCCCTTGCCGGGCGCCACGCGCCGCAGGTCCACATCGCTCAACGCCTCAAGCTTTGCGGCAAGGACGCCCTTGGCCGTCTGATCGAGCACGATGATTTTTGCCTCGGGCAAGGCTTCGCGCGCCTCGCGCACCTGGGCCGCGACGTTCTGAGGCTGCCACTCAGAAAGGATGATGATCGCCAGCCGCGACGTCAGGCCCGCCGCCCGCGCCACGGTCAGCGGCGCGTTTTCGAAACAGGCCGGACGCGGCCCCCCCATGGCCGAGACCGTCTCCGCCCGCATACCCATGGCCTCGCGCACCCGAGCCTCCAACATCGTCCCGTCCGCCATGCGCTCGCGCATGGACGCGGTGTGCACAGCGAACGCTGCGGCGCACTGGTCGAGATCGGCCCTGTCATCAAAGCCGAGCGACATGTTCTCGTCGTGGCGGCGGTAGGCGGCGAGCTTTGAGCGGATCAGCGCTACTGGACCATCCAGGGCGAAGCGCAACCACATTTCCAGGTCGGCGGTATGGGGCAGGTCGGCGCGAAAATGGCCGAGCCGCTTTTGCACCGAGATACGCGTGACCGTGGCGCAGGTGCTGATGAAATTGGTGTGCGAGAGCCGCTCGATCAGCCAGGCCGGATCGGCGATCACCGCCGTGCTCTGCGCTCCATCCATCTCGGGCAACGGATCGCCGGTCCTGTAGCGCAACCAGTCACCGTGGACGATGCCGACCTTCGGGTGCTTGTCCAGCACCGCGGCCGCCTTGGCCAGGGCGCCGGGCAGCAGAAAGTCATCGGCCGAAATCCCGACCAGATAGTCGCCCTGCGCGAGGTCGATACATTGGTTGACTATATAATGGAATTCCAGCCCAAAATCCAAAAAAAATGACTTGAATCAAAAGCCTTTAACCTACAGAAAATTTACTCCCGAATTCAGTCCTAGATATTTCATTTGGATCAGCCATGTTCTTCTGCGCCAACCTCTACAAGCTATGAACAACTGTAATCTGGTCTACATCGCTTCGAGAGTACCTAGATTAGATGCTTTCATGGTACTTTAGTCGCTGAGTCAGTTTCTACAGAAAGTGTCTGATTATGGATATAAGGTTCACATATAATGTCCCAGCCTTAGAAGCAGGATTCACTCATTCTGGCATCATTCATGCTCCCAAAAGCACTCCAGTCCCACTCTCCCACTCCAATTCTCAAACAAAATTTGAATAATAAACTAGAAGATTCCTTATTCCCATCCCATTCCGAAGATTGCGTCCATACCTGTGCTTCTACAGGCCTAGCTCATCATCTTCCACATCACACCAACAGGATCTACAAGATATCCTAACAGATCTCAGAGTGGCAGGAAAATACCACATTAATTGCCCTGCTTGATTGTTCTTTCAGAGTTGTTTGCTTCCACCCTGTATAGTTGTCAGCTGGGGAAGAGCTGGAGCACATACTTGCAAAATTGCAAGTGGCAAGCACCTATACTTTCCTATAATATGTAAATATTGCTAACTTCATATCACTAATGCAAAAGGAGAAAGTGTTTTTGATTGTAAATAAGGTTACACGTTGTTCATATAAGAAAATTTTACAGAAGAAATCCAACATCAATGTCTCTACAAAGAACCATTGCTCAACATGCCTTGGAAAAATTTTAGAGAAAGGGCACTTAGCCTTGCAATAAGTTAAGTGGAAGTGCTTCCTTAGGAAGTACAACCTTGAAAGAAAAAAAGAATGGACTTCCGATCATTTTTTTCTGTTGTAATTAGTGCAGAGGTAAAATAGTCATAAGAAAATGCTTTACTTTCAACCAGAAGCAGCTTCCAAGTAGATGAGAGCTTTGAACAGAACCATCTCTTCTGTTTGGTTTATTCGGTTTAACGCCCCATCGGCGGAAGAGTCTGGTCGGTTTAACGCCCCATCGGCGGAAATTTAAAAGTTTAATTAATAATCAAGTAAATAGGCCCACTTAAATTAGGCCCATAAACCTAATTCTAAGGCTTTTAGACCCAAGTCCACTTCTAGAAATGTAATTAGGGCTATTTTTAGATTTAAATTAGATAAATAGACTAATTAGAGGATAAATAGTGGATAAATAAGAAAATTTAAAAATTTCAGATAAAACATCAGAAGGCGATCTATCGCGCGACCGTGTTCTGATGGAGGCGGTCTAGACATGACTGCGTTCTGTTTCCGTGAATGGGTGATAGAGAGGCGTGGAAAACTTGGATGTTTGCTATCCCAATCACCTAGGATCAAAGCACACTGGCATGTAAACCTATCTAGGACTCTTGGGGGATCAAATTGATGTCCTATAGGACTCCTATTTAGACCTAATTCCTCAGCCCTAGGTCATTCCTATAAATAGACCCTAAGTTCGTTCTACACGAACCCTAGTTTTGGAGCGTGTTGTTCGAAGGTAAAATGTCATCATCTCAGGTTAAGTATTTAGAAGATTTTGTTGCATTTAGTATTGTTTAACTCTCCTCTAAATTTTATGTCAGGAGCTCAAGCCGTTGAAGAGATAAAACATCTGCAAGTAGCTGTTTCTTTGTAGAACTCACAAGAACAAGTGTGTCCGTGCAGCAAAGATTTGAAGTTTAGGGATCATATCAGAGGTATTTTTGGGTCCACCCTTTAGAGTTAATTGTTTCACTTTATGTCTTCTAATCACCCTCTAAATTTCATGAATTAAGGTCAAGAGGTTAAGGAGTTAGAAGGTTGGGAAATTACTGGTTTCACGTAGGACGCGTAGGAATGAGAGCGTACTTCTAGTGAGAAATTTGAACTCTAAGAGCAACCCTAGAGGTTGGTTGTCTCATGAACGGCTTAAACATCAAGTTAGGATTAAAAGTCCTCTGATCTTGCCCAATTTCATACTTTCTACGTTATATATTTGATGTTTTCCCATGACTGCGCTTGCATGTGTTTCTTTGCATATTAGTCCTGCATCTACAACAAAAAGATAACAATTTTCACTTCAATTCATTCCTATTTCATCCTTTCTTCATTTTCCTGTGCCGCACGTTCCTGCGCCTTGCGTGATGGACGTACCAGTTCATACTCATTGTCCGCAATGGCGATCATACGGTGCGGTTTGCCGGCTACAGCATCCTTGACAAGGCGATCAAAACCCCAATCCGGCTGCGGCGCGGGTCTATCCCATGACATGCGGGCGTCAATGGCCAGCAGAAGATCCTCCACCTTACCCTGGAGAATGGTGCGGTTCAGTCCCTTGTGTTCCTCGGCATGGTCGAAAACCGCATCGACAATCCGGGCTGCTCTCTGGTGCACGTCCATAGTCAATCACCCCATTGTTAGAAGCGCGTAGCTTCCAAGACCGAAGAACGCCAGATCACTTACGGGCAATGAATGCACGGACTGCGCAATCCTTTGCCTCCAGGATCTTGCGGAGCGCCGTAGTTCGTTCAGCGTTACGCGGCAGGTTGTCCACCACCCAATGTGCCAGATCATAGAACGGTCGGCTATAGTCCTGCATAGCCACCGGCAAGTGAGCATAGTTGAAGAACTGAAGTATTTCCTCGGCAGGAACCGGCGCCACCGAGCGCGATATGTGATCGGTGAGTTCCCGGTCCGTAACCGGTGTGAATGCACCGGGTGCCGTATTGATGGCGTGCTGGCCTTGGGCCGTAGGCGGTAAGTCCCGTACCACGCGACCGGGCGCAGGTCCAGCGCCCTGATCTCCGGGAGGCCCAAGCCACGCTTTGCAAGGATGGGTGATTTCAGGGCTCGTTTCCAGCATCCCGCAGTTATGGCAATGGTTCTCTGCCACAGCGCGTGTGCCTCGGAACATATTATGAGACTTGTGAATTTCATACATTCAATTACCCCTGATTTTGGTTTGGCAACTTCTCAGCTTTGAGCATGGCGGCCTGTGCCGGCATGGCCTGTGCCTGTGCCATGGCCGCCTGTGCCTCGGCCCGCTGCCTACGCTTTTCGGCAACACGATCGGGACTGGCCATCCAACGCTCCGGAGACGACTGTATATCAGCAATCTCGGGAAGTGCAACGTCAAATTCAAAATTATCCAGCGGGGAGGGGTCACCCGTTATGTTGGCACTTTGGGTTGCCGCTTCCGTTTTGGCATTTCACTAATTCTAAAGATTCAGTTTCATGACAGGACTTTTTAAAAGGGTTGGAATCAATATTTAGGGCTGTTTCTGTCGTGGACTCCCATGGACAGTTAAGCAAACTCAAACAAATTCGTTCAGTTTCTGAGTACCAGCGCCAATTTGAATCAATGAGTAATAGAGTTCAAGGTGTCAGAAGAGCATCTGCTTGGCATTTTTCTAAGTGGTTTGAGGGATGAATTATCTTGTGAGGTTAGGTCCTTTATGCCTCAATTTCTGTCACAGGCAATGCAGTTGGCTCGAATTCAAGAACATAAAATTCTGTCTCAGCGCAGGACTTCACCCCATTTTAGTTTTACTACCTCATAACCATCTAAATATACACAGCCCTCAGCCACACAGTTCACACAGCCTCAACCTCTTAAGCCTTCCACTCCTCTTGTGCGGAGACTGACAATACAGCAGTTGCTAGATGGAAGGGCCAAGGGCCTTTGTTATAATTGTTATGAGAAACATGTTCCGGGCCACATTTGTCAAAACCAAAAGCTGTTTGTCTTGCAACTTATCCCAGACGCCAGCGAGTATGAACAACTGGTTTTGGAAGAACCTGACGTATCTAGTGACACCCAGTTTGAACCAGAACCATCTTTATCATCTCATACAGTTTCTCAGATGGCATATCCTGAGAAACGGCATATCCTGGGACACTCAGACTGCAAGGTTCTATTGGCAGTCTCTCATAGTTTTGATTGATAATGGACGCACCCATAATTTCTTAGATCCTAGAGTGGTACAAGAGTTGGGATAATGTGACTAACTTCACATCCCATCCAGTCACAATTGCTGCAGGGTTACAAATTAGCTCTCAAGGTTGCTGCCAGGGAGTCACATTTAAACTACCAAGAATATCTTTTACATTGGATTTCTTAGTCCTGCCTTTGGGCACAATTGGCGTGGTATTGGGCAATACTTGGATGCAGCTTTTAGGTGACATCACCTTGAATATTTCTCAAATGGTAATGAAGTTTACTGTTGATGGGCAAGTTTGTGTTGCAAGGTTTACCACCACCATCTCTTGATTTGGTATAAGCCGGGGTTAACCAAGGGTCTTCATCTCATCACCAAAGGTGAGCTTGAGGAGGAGATAGCTCAAGGGACACCTTTATGTACGGTGGTCATTTACCTTAGAGAGCCCAACCCCTCCAACCCCCATCCCATAGGAATCCGGCCTCTTCTAGAAGAGTTTCATGATGTGTTCCCGGATGAGCTCCTGGATCAACTCCCTCCCATGCATGATGTACAACATGTTATTGATCTAGTTCCGAAAGCCACCCTTCCAAACCTTCCTCATTATCGCCTCAATCCCATAAAACATACGAGCTTCGGAGGTAAATAGAGGAACTCATTAGGAAGGACTTTATCTGCATTAGTAAAAATCCATGTGCCGTCCCGGCCCTTCTTACCCCCAAGAAGGATGGATCATGGTGGATGTGTGTAGATAGTCAGGACATTAATAAAATCACTATCAAGTATAGGTTCCCCATACCTAGGCTTGATGACATACTCGACATGCTAGCTGGAGCCACTATCTTCTCCAAAATCGATCTTAAAAGTGGTTATCATCAAGTGAGAATTAGGCCCGGAGATGAGTGGAAAATGACCTTCAAGACCAAAGATGGCCTTTATGAGTGGCTAGTCATGCCTTTTGGGCTCTTTAATGCCCCGAGTACGTTCATGCGTCTTATGATGGAGGTCATTAGGCCTTACATTGGGTTCTTTCTAGTGGTCTATTTTGATGATATTCTCATCTATAGTCAGTCCCGAGAGACCCACCTAGACCACCTTAGGCAGGTTTGCACCATCCTTCAGCATGAGAGCCTATTTGCCAACCCAGGAAAGTGTCACTTCATGACCACGTCCATTACCTTCCTAGGATTTGTGGTTTCTACCAAGGGCGTCTCCATAGAGCCCGAGAAGGTCCAAGCTATTCTTGATTAGCTGGAACCCCACACTCTCCATGAGGTCCGAAGTTTCCACGGGTTGGCCACATTCTATAGGAAGTTTATCTGGGAATTCAGCACAATTACAGCCCCCAATTACTGATTGCCTTAAAAAGGGGACCTTTATGTGGACCAAACCAGCCTCCAAAGTCTTTCAAGAGCTTAAGGAGAGAATGACCCAAGCCCTGGTCTTGTGTCTACCCGATTTCTCCAAAGTCTTTGAAGTAACATGTGATGCATCCGGGATAGGAATAGGTGGGATCCTTAGCCAAGAGGGACACCTAGTGGCTTTCTTCAGTGAGAAGCTATGTGATGCTAGAATAAGATACTCCACCTATGACAAAGAGTTCTATGCCGTGGTTCAATCCCCCCGACATTGGAGGCACTACTTGTTGCCCAAAGAATTTATCATCTTTTCCGACCATGAGGCCCTAAAATACCTCAACTCCCAACAAAATTTGAATGCCCGACATGCCCGCTTGGTTGAGTACATCCAATCCTACACCTTTGTGATCAAGCACAAGGTGAGAAGTGAGAACCGCACAGTGGATGCACTCAATAGGAGGATCTCTTTGTTGTCCACTATCCATGTAGAGGTTACCAGGTTTGAGAGGCTCAAGGATGAGTACTCTGACTGCCTTGACTTTGGGCACATCTATACCACCTTGACCACCTAGTCTAGCAGGGAACATGAAGGTTTTATCTTAGAGGATGGGTTCCTATTCAAGGGGCCAAAGCTTTGCATACCACGGACCTCACTTCGTGATTTCTTGGTCTGGGAATTATATGCAAGGGGACTAGCTGGTCATTTTGTAGTTCATAAAATCATTGCTCTAGTTGAGGGCCAATTTTTCTGGCCAAGTCTCAAAAGAGATGTGGCCAAAATAGTGGGCCAATGCCGCACATGTGCTTCGGCCAAATAGGTGAAGCAAAACGTCGGCCTTTATACCCCTCTCCCCATCCCCGACTGTCTGTGGAAAGACTTAAGCATGGACTTTGTGTTAGGCCTACCTAGGACTCAAAGAAATCATGATTCGATCTTTGTGGTAGTGGATAAATTTTCTAAGATGGCCCACTTTATCCCATGCTCCAAAACCTCAGATGCTTCCCGAGTGGCCCGGTCATTCTTTGATGAGGTTGTTCACCTCCATGGGTTACCCAGGACCATAGTCTCTGATAGGGATGTTAAGTTCACCAGTTACTTCTGGAAGACCCTTTGGCACTTGATGGTTACCCTCCTCAAATTCTCCACAACCTATCACCCTCAAACCGATGGCCTAACTGAAGTTGTCAACCGGAGTCTAGGGAACCTCCTTAGGTATCTTGTCAAGGATCGTCTAGGGAATTAAGATCTCATTTTACCTCAGGCCAAATTTACATACCACAACTCCGTCAATAAGTCCATAGGAATGAGTCCGTTTGAAGCCGTGCATGGGTACAAACCAATGAAACCTTCTGATCTCATTAACCTCCCCTAGCATGCTAGACTGTCTATTTCTGCTGAGTCATTTGCCCAACACAATAGAGAGTTGCATGAAGAGATATGCAAGTACATCAGTAACAAAAATGAGACTTGCAAAAGGTAGACCGACTCTCATCGACGCCACCAAGAGTTCTGTGTGGGTGATTCAGTGATGGTGAGGACAGAGAGGCTCTCCCTGGGAGCTATCTCAAAATTGAGGCCTCGTGGGGCAGGCCCCTTCCAGGTTTTGAGACCCATTGGCATTAATGCCTATGAGTTAGATCTTCCCGAGGAGTACGGAGTGAGCCCCACATTCAATGTGGTCGATCTAGTGCCGTATAAGGGTCCCACGGTGTTACCTAGTGAGGAAATTGAGCGCCTCCCCTCCATTGAGAGAGCACCCACCCTTGAGAGAAATCCACCAGCCCAGAGAGCCCAGCGTGAGCAAATTGAGTGAATATTCGATGAACAGGTCACTGCCAGCAGGAGCAAGGTGTATGAGCGCTATCTCGTCAGATGGAAGGATCGGCCTACTTCGGAGGACTCGTGGGTGAGTCGAGAAGACCTCCAACAGCTGGATCCTGACCTTCTGGAGCAGTATCACAGTAGGATGGACCCCTACTCGACAGAGTTGAGCTCTCTGTAGCCCAGGAGATTTGAGGGAGGCATCACCCACGACTCCCTCTGGCTCGGGTCATCATCACACCCCAGAGTTGTGTGAGCACGGGTATCACTCCTTGTGGGCCCAATTATCCATTTTGAGCTTTTTATTTGAGTCATTTTGATGAATTTTTCCATTTATTTGAGTTATTCCCCTAGGTCTTTGGTTTATTTCCCTATGTTTGAGTCACTATCCCCTTGGTTTGCTTATTGGACTACTTTTATCATTACAGGGCCGAGGAACGGGGTTGACGCACCCACGGGTGCCTGGGAGAGAAGATTTGAGAACATAGTTTGTAGGAGACCGC
This sequence comes from Amorphophallus titanum, assembly GCA_024336825.1. Taxonomy (NCBI): domain Eukaryota; kingdom Viridiplantae; phylum Streptophyta; class Magnoliopsida; order Alismatales; family Araceae; genus Amorphophallus; species Amorphophallus titanum. Next base: position 7,594,762 of record JANBPO010007653.1, read on the forward strand.
GACCTCATGGTCGCAGTTTCTATCAGACCACGGCCTGACCCTTGTTTTAAAATAAAATAAAGTAATAAATAAATAAAATAAAATGAAATGGGTAAACATGGTCTCCCAGGAGACCAGATTCAAGGAGAACTGTAGGGCTGCGCCGGATGTCCATTCGACCTCTGAACGGCATAAAACAGACCTGAAAGTGGGGCAATCAAATATAAAATCTTCCAAAGCTTAATAGGCTTGAAAAATGGTCAAGAAATGAGCTCGAAATTCGTTCAAAGAAGACTCCAAAACAACGGATAATTCGGAGTATCATGAAGGTGAATAAGAGAATAAACTCAACTTGCAGGCTGAAAACGGGGGTCAACACATAGTTCATTAATGACTTAATGAATATGGTGTTGGGTTCCAGATAATCAAAAGATCACCTAAGAACACAACAAGTTCAACCCTTGTGTCAAACCTTGGTTTGGATAGCAAATTGACAGACCGTAGTTCAACTAGGACCACTATCTTGAGGTAGTGGTCAAGTCAAGATCGCTATCAGGAGTGGAGTCAACACAAGAGAAGGAACAAGTCGACTCAGCCAGAAATCTGTTGACTGAAACAAGGTAGCGATCATGTGTCGACCGCTATCTTCAGGTAGCAGTCGTCTGCTGGCCGCTATCAAGCTAGTTCACAGAAAACACGAAGTGATCTCTAGACCTTTAGATTTTTAGGGTACAATCGGCTCGGCATCCTAGTAAGAATCTCAAGCTCGCGGAGACTTACAGAGACCTTGAAATAAGATCACCTAGTCCGGCAGAAGGAATATCCGACGGAGAGACTCTCAAGTCCAAGAGGTGTCCTATCAAGTGCAAGTGATATAATAGCAACCGTATCAGGGTACGCGTTATATGTGAAGTAACAAAATAGAAATTACGTGAGAAAGGAATGTGCCAAAGCATAAATTACAGTAAACTTAAGTCGTGAAAATTTCCTTTAAGTACAAAAGTATAAAATTTTGACATAAAATTAACAAACTCTTCGGTGGCCACTGGCCCCGACCGATTTGATGTAACCATAGTATAAGGAAAACGAGCGTGACCAACCTCGAAGAACAGATTCAGGAATTTGCCAGACAGGCCCTCGAGGCCCATGGTTTGGTCATGGTGTCCGCCCGCCTCATGGGCGGCGCCCGCGCGCTCACCTTGCAGGTCCTGGCCGAGAATCCGGACGGCACCAGCCCCTCCATCGATACCTGCGCCCAGGCCTCCCGCACGCTGGCCGCCCAGCTGGATGTCGCCGACATCCTCAACACCCGCTATGTGCTGGAAGTCTCCAGCCCCGGCCTCGACCGCCCGCTGATGAAACCCGCAGATTACCAGCGTTTCGAAGGAAAACAGGCCAAGCTGCACCTCGTCAGCCGCCTTTTCTTGAACGAATCCTACACCACCAACATCATCGGTATCATCCAAAGCACCTCGGCCGAAAGCTTCATTTTCAAGGTGGCCGATACCAACGCCGAGCCGATTACCCTCAAGTACGCCGATGTCAAATCCGCCCACCTGCATCCTTCTACGCTGGAACTCACGGCCATGATGAAGGAAGCCAACATGGGCTACCGCGAAGCCCCCATGGGTATCGACGAGCAGGATTACCGCGAACCGCGCCCGCCGCGCGAAGAGCGTGACGATGAAGACGAAAAGCCCCGCCGTCCCGCCGGTCGTTCCGCCAATGATAAACCGAGCTTCAAACGCGGCAACGTGATGCTGAACGAGCAGGAGCGCCGCGAGCTGGGCGTCATGTCGGACGACGAAAAGACCGCCGAAAAAACGCGCCGCACGCAGGAACGTTACGAAAATCGCGGCAAGGATGCCAAAGCCGGCTTCGCCAAAAAAGCCTGGGCGGAGCGCTCCGGCAAGGGCCCGGCCAAGGAAGGCGCCAAAAAGACCTACAGCAAATTCGGCGCCAACAATGCTTCCGCCCCCACGGGCCGTGGCAAGTTTTCGTCCAAGCCCAGCCGCCCCACAGGCGGTCGCCCGGGCGGCGCAGGTGGTGGCTTCAAAAAGCCCAGCAACCGTGGCCGCTAAAAGTTTAAAATAAATAGTTGCTAATGTAAGTCCCGTATGTAATAATCTTGGATGATGTATTTTCTATTTATGTGAATAAATGAAATACTTCCTGCCCGTTTCCTTGGTGTATTTGTTCTCTTCTCCCCGAATTTTCATCATGTCTCTGATGTTTCTATTTTCTTTGATGTAGTGGGTATGCTACTCCACGAGGAGGCAACCAGGGCCCTCCAATTACAGTGGCTGAGTCTTTGGCTCTATCTATCCTGGCCTGCCAGATGGGTATTAATGCACTTATGGGCAATATTATACAAGTCTATTCCTCAATGTGTCATACAAATTTCGATCAATGCCCCAGACCTGAATAGGATCTCTGTGTTTAATGTATGCGAATGCCATTTTGTTTTCTATAACGAGTAAGCCATCGTTACCCAGTGCACCCATTTTCTATGGAAATGGCTGCGAGCCTCGTCACCCACACCCATGGGTTGTCGAGGATCAGGCCCAATCCAAAATCCCTCGATGCTCATGTCTTCTGCTATCCCCTTCATTCCATACTCTGGTTTCTATACTCGTTATGTGTGAACATTAGGCTGTTCGTCCGAATGCCCAATGGTCTGTTGCTGGGAGAACTGTGCACCTACACCAATACATCAATTCACCTCTATGTAATGAGAGTAGTGTGCTGACCTTCTGCACCTGATCCCTTGTAGGCTTCATATCCTGGAGCAATAATGTAATACTACAGATTTCACTGAGATTTCATACTACTGGATCTGTATTTAAGGAGGAGACAAATTGTGCATTGTCTTTCATTATTATTGAATGACCCTCCCTAAGCACCCCTTACATCCCCAAGGGGCTTGCCTCTTCATGGCATGGTCTCTGGTGGACTACCTTCTGAAAGGGCTGGATATCAATGGCCTTAGAGCCAGCAGTCATGGACTGCACATTGAGGAATGGAAGGATCATCCCCGGGTATGTGGAGCTCCCCTTGTAGGCTAGTCCTCAGGGTTCCTCCCTACCCAATTTGGGGTCCTAGAGTTGCCACTTGTGGTTTACTCTCTCAAGGAATTGAAGGTCAATCCCTAGGGTAGTGGAGCTCCCCTCGTAGGCTAGCCTTTGGGGTTCTTCCCTTGAATCTTACTCGTGGGTTGTAGTTGTGCATGAGATTTTAATAGTCAGATTAAGTGTAATTTTTTACATGAAAAATAAAAGATTATCAGGCAAAAGTGGAAGCTCCTATACATTACTGGGCTGTAGAGTTACTCTTTGTGTAAGTTTTTGAACACATTTTTTAACGTCATTTGTCATAGTGCGCATACATGGATTGCATTTTGGTGGGAAAATGTAGGTTTAGGCTTTAGAGCAAAGTAAGCTGTGGAAGCCCATGGACACAAGTGCATTCCCACAATTGATGAGGTGGGGTTCACAATTGAAAAGGAAGTGTGGGCACTCACTTTCATCCTTAACTGCATTGGAGGTAGATGTTACTTCCTATACATATGGTTCATACTTAATTTATGTAAGTATTGTTTATGTACACATATATAATATGATGTAACAGGTAATCAAGAAGCTTCATGTGCATAGGTAAGAGGAATGACTCCTATAGGGGGAGCATAAATAGCTTTTGTGAGTTTAGGTTAGCCTAGCTAAAATGTCTTGAAGTAAAAGAAAAGTGGAATCTCTGGTTGAGCAGATCAAGGGCGTTAAGGAGGCCCTTCGACTTTTAGAGGAGAAGATGAAGAAAGATGTTGTAGACTTCAAAACACAAATGTTGACACAAACATAGGCTATGCAGGCTTTGATACAGGAAGTGCAATACTTGAAGATAAAAATGTCTCATGCTGGGGAGAGGAAGGAGGTTAAGGAGTTGGAGAGGGGGGAGACAGAGGAATTGGTGGAGGTTGAGGTGGGGAGGATGGAGGTAGAGGTGGAGGAGGGGGGGAGGTGGCAAAGGTGGTAGAGGAGTCAGAGGGTGGGGTTGACATGAGGGAGGAAGGATGGGAGTCCATTGAATTGTCTCATGCTGGGGAGAGGAAGAAGGCTGAGGAGTTGGAGAGGGAGGAGATAGAGGAACTGGTGGAGGCTGAGGGAGGTGTCGAACTCTGTGTTCTGATGATGGCAAGCACTATAAGTTATATGTGCATGATATCATATGTGTTGATGTCATAAGTGTTTGGATCATATGATTTCTGTGTTTGATTGAACTAATCATTTTATGAAAGTTTTCTTCTGTCTTCTTTTTATTACAAAGGAGGAACACAGAGACTGGATTTTGTTGGCAACAGTCTCATTTTAGATGTTTGATTGGTAGGTAGAGATCATTTCAGGATGCAACGTAAGGTTGCATGTTTGACTCCCATAGTCCCATCTACCACAATCCAGTGCATACCGTAAATGAGGGAGTCTGGACTTTGCCTGAGGTGGGGTAGGATTCAAATATTTCTGAGATGGGAGAACATTCTGGAAATTGACTCCCATGCTCATCATTTCAGGAACCATCAATTAATTTTGGCAAACAACATATGCCCTCCTTGAGATGATAGTTGCTCATCCAGGAGTCAAGTTCTTACTGTTGACACTGCATGTTAAGCATGCATGGGTGTTTCAGTGAGGCAATTAGACTGTCATTTTAATGTACTTGTTAAGTCGATCAATACATCAACCTGCAGTGATAGATGAATACACTTCTTAGCTACTGTCAGTAGTAATTTTGGTCCCTGATTAATCCACCTCCCCCGGTAGGATGATAGAAATAATGAAAGAAGGACACTTGCCATCAATTTATCTGGGAAAAATAGTATACACTTACTAATCTCCAAACATGAAACAGGATTTTCTAATGTACATAGGAGACTGCTGCTACATTCATATTATTCCGTAGATATTTTAGTGTAGCAGACTGCCAATGTAGAACCTCCTCCAATACCAATGTGCATTCCTATCTATTTGCGGATTGGTTACTCACAAGCCCACACAACTGAAGGAGATATACTGACTTTTATTTTTATTTGTACAGAATTGATCATTGGATCACTTCAGCTACATTGTAGATAGGGAGATCTAACCACTGCATGAAGCATCTTATATCACAGTCCCATCTTTGATTGTTGTGCTTTTCGGTATAATGGTGATCCCGGATCTAATACAGAATCCTTCCCTTGGCCGATCAACTTCTTGAACACCCTGCGTACAGATGAAAACTAGGGAGGTCAGTCTAATAGCCCATTGTCATTTCTGGATAATGACAATGGGATTGAGGATGACACTACAATTAGATCTCTATTTTCTGGTAAGCCGACCGAAATCCGCGTCGGGCAATCCTTCGCCTACATCACGCCGGCGCTCGCCGTGCCGGTCGAGACGCCGACGCCCGCGCCGGCGAAATTGAAACTCACGTCGCGCACCGCGTCTTTCAAAAAAGGTGAGGAGTGGGGCCTTATCGACGAGGACCGGCTGGCGCTCGAAAAACAACGGCTGGAACTCGCCCGGGCCCAACTCGTCCGGAAGGAAAAGAACGACGCCGACGCCGGGCTCGCCAAGGCCGAGCTCGAACGCCGGCTCCAGGAAATCGACGTGAATCTCGCGGCGATGGAGAACCGGGACGACAGTGCGCTCGACGATGTCGAAGGCGGCGAAAAGTTCCGCGAACAACTCCGGAAACGCACCGCCGAAGCGAAGGCGTCGCTGCTCAAACAAAAGGGACTGCTCGCCGAAAAACTCGCCGGCCTCGACGGTGCGCGCGCCGAGGAATTGGAAAACCTCCGGCTCGCGTTGCGCGGCAAGGAAATGGAATACGCCCGGCTGAACGAGGCCGCGCACCTGAAAATGCCCTGCGACGGCATCGTCACGCTCATGATCGAGCCGCGCGCCGACGGCCGGTACGACCTGCGCCCGGGCCGGCCGTTCGCCACCGTCGAGGACCGCAGCCGGTATTTCGTCCGGATCGTCGTCGGCGCGCAGCCGTGGCGCGTGTTGCAGGCGACCCGGTTGAAAGTCGTCGTGCGCTCCGGCGACAACGTCCTGCGCGCCGGCTGGTACGCGTCCGAGGTGGTGAAAAACTACGGACGCGACGAACCGTCGTACCTCTTCGAAGTCACCCGGGATTCCGCGCCGGCCGCCGCCGCGCTCTCCGGCGGCTCCGCGCTCGCCGAGATTTTCTACGGGACCGGAACGCCCGTCCGGCTCGTGCCCAAACTCGCCTTCGCCGCCGCGCACCCGGAAGCCTTCGACACGGGCGCGGACTGGGCCGGAGCGGTCCGCCGCGCCTGGCCCGGCTACCGGCTGGCCGCCGAAGGCCTCGGCGACATCGGCGTCGTGAAGGAGGGGCCGTGAAAACCCGGTTCGCGAGCGTCCCCGCTCGCCACGCCGGAGCGCGCGCGACTATTATTTTATTGTGTTATTCATCATTTATTATGCAGATGCGTTCATTTGTATATTTTTTCCCTTCCTTTCCGCTCTTTCATTCCTTTTAATGTATAAAGGGGGCAAACAGCACTGCGTCGACACGAGGCAAATGTGCGTCGATGCGGGAAGCTTTAGTAGGGCTTAGTGCCTTTACTGCGTGAACAATCGCGTCGATGCAAGATCAAGCTACGTCGACGCAGCCCACGCCAGTGAGCGGGATGAGCATCTTATTCATTTGTTTAGTTGCTTGCTCATATAGTAGATTGGTCTTGAAGCTTTTAAGAAATGTTGAACTCCCATGTTCTTATTTCTTTTTTTAGTTTTCATCCTTATCTTCCTTTGCTCTTTAAATTTGCTTTCTTTTGTTTCTTCTTAGTATGTAGCATGCATGGACACGTGAGTGGTTTATGCAAATGTCTACATGATGACATGTAGAGTCGAGGTGATGTGCTTATGCAGAGAGACTATAATGCTCGAGCAGGCATATGCAACTGCGTGGGGTTTGTTACGTGATACATGCATGATGTGGATATGATGCATTGCAGGTTTGGTCGACCAAAGTTGCAGATCAGTCAACCGAATGCAAGGATTGGTCACCTAGAGATCTGGAGTTTATCCAATATGGGGAGCTCAGCCCGCAAACATATGCATGCATGATGTGAAATGCATATAGATGAATGTCAAGTGCTAAGGAATGCATTAGAGAGTGAATTTGATCATGCTTATGCAGCTCTAGCAAGGGTTAATCTAGATTGCAACTTGCATGAAGCAAGGTCGACGTAGGACTTAAGGTGCAGTGGAGTGAGGTCGACGCAACGTCTACAGTTGGCAGATTTAGAGTAGAAGGGTCGACCCAATGGGTCGACACCTATTACAGCAGGCTTCAAATCGCCATGCATTCAACAAATGCATGAATGCATGAATGAGTATGAATTGAGCATGCTCATCACATGAAAATGAATCTTTTATGCACTTGATCATTGCTTTAAGTGCATTGTTTTCTTACTTAGACATGTTCTTCATTTCAGCATCATTCTTGAAAAGTCTAAACATATTGCTATCAGCCAGTCGATAGACCTTTTGGTTTCTCAAATGACTGTCATTGTCAGAAATAATTCGACTGGGGACCCAAAATCGGAATATTATCTTCTGTCGGAAGAATCTGGCGACCAGCTCCCATGTCACTTCTCTTAGCGCTATCGCTTCTGCCCATCTAGAGAAGTAATCTGTGGCTACTAAGATATACTTGCATCCTGATGACGATACTGGCCGAGGCCCCACCACATCTGTGCCCCATTGAGCGAACGACCATCTCGATATAATGGGATGTAATGACACCGATGGCCTTCTTGACATAGTGGCATGCCCTTGACATTTCTGACAAGCCTTGGCGAACTTGCAGCAGTCGTTAAATATAGTGGGCCAGTAATAGCCTAGTTTCTTTATTTCAATCTTCATTTTCAGACCGGCCTGGTGTGCCCCGGCTGACCCGACATGGACTTCTAGCATCACCTGCCAAGCTTCTACTAAGGACAAGCAACGGAGTAAAACTTTCTTTCGGGCATCTACCATAATTTGGAACAAGGTTCCATTTCTCATCTCATAAGAATCCTTGATCCTTAGGAGCTTCATTCTTTGTTCTTTCTCCTTCGGGAGCTGTTGGTGTTGAAACCAACGTAGGAGATGCTCTCGCCAATCGGGCTGTTGGATTTCCTCCATAGTTGCCGCTTCATTTTCTTCTTCATTAGCTAGGACCTCTATCATACTAGGGACCTGTCGTCGGTTGATTACTGTTATATTCAAGCTTGTGCCTAGTCAAATTCCCAGAGAATTGGCCAACTTTGCGAGAGCATCTGCCTGAGCATTCTATCCTAAGTTGATGTACCTGACTCTGATGAAATAGAATCTTGCCATCAGGCGGAGTGCCAATTCATAGTAAGGGAGGAGTTCTTGCTTCCTCACATCAAACTCTCCTTCCAACTGTTTTATTACCAGCATAGAATCTCCGAATGCCTCCAGCATCCGAATTTCCCTGGAGAGGGCAATCTGTAACCTAATTATTTGGGCTTCATATTCTTTCTCATTGTTTGTACAACGTTTACTTATTGAGCAGGAGGCATATATGACCTCTCCCTCGGGAGATTTCAGGACTATACCTGCCCCGGCCCTGACTCTGGCTGCTCCAGCTGCTACGGTGTCAATTCGGGATGCACCATCAAAATACAGTTGTCATAGGGTGGGCTGCACTTGGTCGGCTTCCAAGGTTTCATCTTCAGGGATTTCTATCTCTAGTGGATAGTCTTCTGGCACTGGGTGGGCAGCAAAGAAGTCTGCGATATCTTGGCTTTTGACAACTTTCTACGGCACATAGGAGATATCAAACTCCATGAGGATCACTGCCCATTTGCCTAGGCAGCATTTGAGTGCTGGTTGGGACATGATATATTTCAGCAGATCCGCCTTAGAGATCAGCTTGATTTCATGCGACAACATATAGTGCCAGAGCTTCTTGACTGCGAAGACCAGCGCCAAGCAGACTTTTTCAATGAAAGAGTATTTCTTCTCAGTTCTGACCAGTCTTCGACTGAGGTAGCAGAGGGCTTGTTCCTTTCCTTCTTTATTATTCTAGGCCTGTATTGCCCCCAGGGAGTAGTGTGTGGCTACTATATATGGAATCAGCGGCCATCCTTTCATAGGTGCCCTGAGCACTAGAGGAGTTTTCAGGTAATCTTTCAGCTTGTCAAAGGTTGTTTGACATTCTTCATCCCAATAAAAGGGAATGTCCTTCATCATCAACTTATGAAAGGGGTGACACCGCCCTGACAAGTTAGATATGAATCGTCGAATATAAGCTAGACGACCTTGTAGAGATCTCAGCTCGGAGAGGTTCCTTGGCAGAGGTAGCTCCTGGATTGCTTTGATCTTTGCGGGGTCTATTTTAATTCCCTGGTATCTGACAATAAAGCCTAGGAATTTACCGCTGGACACTCGAAAGGCACACTTCATCGGGATCATCTTTAATTCGTACTGCCTGAGCCTCTGAAACATAACTCAGAGATCTTGAAGATGATTTTCTTTTCTTCTGGTCTTGACTACCAGGTCATCTATATAGCACTCGACCTTGTGATAGAGCAGCTCATCAAATATTCTAGTCATCGCACGCTGATAAGTTGCGCCAACATTCTTCAATCCAAATGGCATCCTCTTGTAGTGATAAATGCCCTTAGGGGTTCGGAAGGCAATATGGACCCGATCATGCTCCGCGATCCATATTTAGTTATCTCTGGAAGACCCGTCCATGAATGACAGAGCCTCATGGCCGGTTGTGGCATCAATCATGACTTCCGTTATTGGTACCAGAAAGTCATCCTTGGGACAGGCTTTGTTCAGATCTCGAAAATTGACACATATTCGGATCTGCCCATTCTTCTTCTTCACGGGCATGATATTAGCCAGCCATGTGGTGTATTAATTTTCATCGACAAAACCCACATCAATGAGTTTGTCCACTTCTTTGCATATCTGAGTGATGAGCTCTGGCCTCATGCGCCGTGGCGGCTGCTTCACCGACTCGGCCTCAGGATGTATAGTCAGCTCATGCTGTGAAACTGCGGGGCTAACTCCTGACAGTTCCTTGTAGGTCCAGGCAAAACAGTCCCAGTATTCTTAAAGCAGGTGGACATACAGGTTCTGTTCTTCCATAGATAGCTGGGCACTGAGGAAGGTTGGCCTAGGGTCATCTTCGGTTCCCAAGTTGACTTCAATCAACTCATCGACTGTGGCTTGGTCTCCATCTTCTATTTTCGGAGACGCTGGCTGCAGATCAATAAAGTCTGGAATATCACCTTTGAGCTTGACTACTTTAGCCTCTTCATTCTGTTCCACCCAAACTTTGTTGGGGGTTTTCGATTCAGCTGATGGTAGCTGCATGAATTATTCTGTCGGTAGACATACCATGGTTGTGGTTTTAGGGGAAGAGCTAGTGGCTTCGATCCCTGCAGGCGTGTTTACAATCTTGAAGGACCGGTGGTTATTTATTGCTGAGCTGGAGCTGCATTGCAACTTCTTGGCAAAAGACGATTTCGTCTCCCTACCTCCTTGGATCACCATGTCTTCAATAGAGGTGGTCTTTTCTTTTCTAGCAGTAGGTGTATCCAGGTCAATTTCGGCAGAAACTTCCTTGATCGGCATGAGGGGTGCTGACATCATTATCAAAGGAGGGTCATAAGAAGAGGGTAGTCCTGCATCCTCAGTGTCTTCAGCTTCGCTACTGTTAGCCGTGTCAAATTTTGCCTAGAGAGCCATCTCTTCATGTTGGGGGCGGCCTATGCTTTGAAGACTAAAGATCAGGTTATTGATGTTTTCAAAGAGTTCCATGCCAAGGTTGAAAGGGAGACAGAAAGACAGCTGAAATGCATAAGGTCAAACAACGGTGGTGAGTATACAGGAGCGTTTAATGCTTATTGTAGGTCACAGGGCATTGAGCATAAGATGACAGTTCCTAGTACACCTCAATATAATGCAATTGTAGAGAGGATGAACCGCACCATCATAGAAAAGATCAGATGTATACTTTCACAAGTCAAGCTACCCAAAAAATTTTGGGATGAAGCATTAAGGACCACAGTTGATGTAATCAACTTATCACCCTGTACAGCTCTAGATGCTGATGTTGCTGAGCATGTATGGTCAGAAAAAGATGTCTCCTATAGACACTTGAGAGTGTTTGGTTGTCGTGCATTTGCACATATTCCAGATATTGAAAGGTCCAAGTTGGATAGTAAGTCAAAAGAATGTGTTTTTTTTTATTACTCACATGATCAATTTGGTTACAGGCTTTGGGATCCAGAAAAAACAGAAGGTGTTTAGAAGTAGCGATGTGATCTTCTTTGAAAATCAGACTATTGAAGATTTAAAGAAGAAGACACCAGCCAAAACTTCCGTAGAAGGATTAGCAGATTGTGAACCAGTTACTCCTCTAGTATGTCAGGATGACGAGAGAGATGTGCAGGAAAATGACAGAGAGGCTAATGTTGATTTACCTGTAGGACATGTTGAGCAGAAGAAGATGGGGAGTAACCTCCTATAGAACCTCAGTTGAGAAGGTCTTCTAGACAGCATCAACCCTCTAGAAGGTACCCCACAGATGAGTACGTTATGCTTACTGATGCAGGTGAACCAGAGTGTTACCAGGAAGCAGTTGAGAGTGAGCAGAAAGAGAAGTGGTTAGCAGCTATGCATGAGGAGATGGATGCTCTACAGAAGAACCACACTTATGATTTGGTGCAACTATCAAATGGAAGAAAGGCCTTGAGGAACAAGTGGATTTTCAAGTTAAAAACTCAAGACCAATGTTCTTAACCAAAGTACAAAGCTAGATTGGTTGTGAAAAATTTTGGGCAAAAATGAATAATTTTCTACTTATAAGTGATATCCTCAGTATGCAATTATTTGATCTACATGTTTACTTACTGTTATAGTGTATCCTTGACAACGTATTCCTTGCATTCATGTTTTCCCACATATCTTCAAACAGGTATGCTGCACTCGCACCTCTTTATTATCGTGGGGCAGCAGTTGCAGTTGTGGTATATGACATAACATCTCCCGAGTCATTCAACAAAGCTCAATACTGGGTAAAGGTACTGTTTTGCTCTCAGATCATGACAAAATAACATCTGTTACATGAACAATGTTTTTTTCTTTCCACTTCACGACGAAATAACAGATGTATGTAAACTATGTGGTGCTCCTTGAGGCCTAGAATTTTTTTTGGGATATCTGTGTCAAAAATTTTAGCTGAATTGACTGAATAATAATTTTTTAAGTTAGTTTTTGACAAACGGATGTTCCATTGTTGGACCCATGATTTTTTGGCACAAAGCTGAAGTCGCCGGGAGAACGGGTCCAATACGAGTTCCGAAAAACTCTCTCCGTATTTAGAACATACACAAATGTAAGTTTGCAGCAAGTGGGCAATCAAAGTGGTGTCCCACAGCACTTACGGAGTGATCAAGTTAGGACCGGAAGCAATCCCTGAACCGTGAAATCCTCCTCGGCAAGAAGCAATGTGGAAGAATCCAAAAAGGCAAAGCACAAAGCATCTTGAAGCGTCGCTCTCTCCTCCACGTGGCCAAGGCACGAAAAAACACCAAAGAAAAATGGGGGGCCCTTTTATAGGGTCGCCCCCTCTCGCAGCCGCGTCAGGCCACCCGGGACCAGGTGGAGCCCAAAGGGGCCCACCTAGACCGAGTGAATGTTCTGCCACCCCACCCGGACCGGGTGGGGCCCCCGCGGCACCCACCTGGTCTGAGTGGGTGTCTTGCGCCCCCACCTAGTCTCAAGGATGGCAAACTCGATTTCGGACTCGGTTTCGGCCGAGTCCAAAACCGATACCACTTGGTATCGGTTTCGGTTTCGGCCGAAATCGGTCGAAACTCAGTTAAAAGGTATTAAAAAATTAAATTAATTTTAAAAATCTGAAAAAATTACCAGGATTAAGAAAAGAAGAAAAGAAAGACCTTAAAGGAAGAATAGAGGGGTGGGCCTCCTGACTTCCCCCAGTACACTTCCTTGGCCAGTGCACATCTTTAGCCGGTACAACCCTTCGACGGCACGTCCAGCACATGCCTCGCCGGTACACCTTGTTCATTCCCTCGCCGACATAAACAATCTCTTCCTTCGTCGGCACACCCTGTTCAATCCTTCATCGGCACACTCGTCAAACCTCTTCACTGATGCACACGCCAGCACCTTTGCCTGGTGCACCCCCCCAGGCTTCCATTGGTACACTCCCTTGGAACCCAGCCCCTCAACCTCCTTCGTCGGCACGCCCTCAAAAGCTTTTCCCCGGCATAGCCCCACAACCCCTTTTGCCGATACGGTCCCCCAACTCCTTCACCGGTACACTCCTCGCTAGTACACCCATCCTCTTTTCTCCTTCTTCTTGAAACCATTTCCACACACACCACCTCATTTTTTTTTTGAAAACCTGCTCGAACTACCCCCTTACCCTGTGCAGACGTGCACGGGGTACACTTCTCAATCTCGTGCACTCTGTGCATGAGGTATCCGCCCACCCTATGCACAGTGTGCACGGGGTATGCCCCCCCTACTCCGTGCACAATGTGCACGGGGTATATCCCCCGCTCCGTGCACCATGTGCACGGGGTACGTTTCGCACCCCGTGTAGGTGTGCACGAGGCATGCTTGCAATCTCGTGCACATCCTGCACGAGGTCTCTCTATCTCTCCCTTCAAACCCCCCCCTTCGCCGGTACGCCACCCTACCTTCGCCGATACACCCTCCTTTCCTCCAGCGGCCCACCTTTCCAAAGAGACACATGATTAAATAAAATGTGAGAAATTCAGGGAAATTAAGAAAATGTATAAAAAATATATGTATATATAAGGGAATAAATAAATTGGTAAATAAGAGTAATAATAATAATAAAAATATAATACATGTCAAAAAAGGGGGGGTCGATAAATAAATAAATAAAAATATATATGTAATAAAAGAAGAAGGAGAACTGTAAGAGCACCCTAAATAATAAAAAAGGGGATAAACAGTAATAATTTTTATTTGGTTTATAACAATTATATTAAAATTAATCTTATTTTATTCAAGAGCTTATATTTATTTATTTATGTAATCCAAGTTGATACACGCAACTTTTCTGACTCCCTAGGGGGCAGGGGTAAGGCTAATATCTCCTGCTTGCCTAATCCTTCCAATAGTACAACTATTGCCTCCGTCTCTGCCACTAGATCACCATGGGACATCGAGGTGCACTGCAGAGATGGTTCCAACATCAAAAGACACCGCAAATCCCCACCTTCCACCTGAGGTGCCTGTTCGAAATGCTCTTCAAATAGGAAAGAGAGAGAGGGTAGTGCCTCGATCCTCTTCCCCCGCTTCACTACCACCGCCACTTCTTGATCTCATAGGCCCATAAGGCTCAACATTCGTCAGGCATATATCCACGGTAACCAAATCACTTTACCACCATCTTGGCTTGGCTTTCTAAAGCCGACTGTAGTAGGCTCTGAGCTTCACCGCCTCTTTCTCAACCTCGCCCACGTCTTCCTTCGACCAACCGCACAGCGCCTACACTAGTGCCTTGCACTGGTCTACTGAAGAGACCCTTGATAGCCCTACAATGAAGGGGAAGAAGGCCTTGGGATGATGTCACCGCCTATCTTGGGGGTCACCGTCCACCCTCCCTCGGCACCGAGTACCAGGTTTCTAGTAGGCCCGCCCCCATTGGAGTTCTCCTGTAGGGCCAGAGTCAGTGCTGGTGGGCCCACATTTTGTCTCCCGCTATCCTCAAACAGTAGCATTTGAGGCAAGATGTAATACCCTGGATTCTTATTGGATCTTTCGGATCCTTATCGAAGAGCTTTCGGATCGCTCTTGTGGGTCCTGAGTTGAGTTTTATGATCCACGTGAATTTTTCTCTCGTACAAGTTACGGAATCCTGTGGTGAGTTTATTTCTCAATTTATCGACTTGAGGACGCTATAGTTGCGATGTACTCTTCTCGAGAATCATTTTGGCTATTTTTACGTATTTTTCTGAATTAGTAGATTTTTAGAGGAAAAATCAAAATTTTAGAAATTAGGAAAATTCCTTATTTCTTTCTTTTTATTCCTTTTCTTAAACATGTTCTGGCCCATGGAACATTGGTGCCCCTCGCAGGCTAGCCCTTGGGGTTTCCTACCCATCAGGGTCTGCCAGTCGCCATCCTGGCCTCCCGGTATTTAGGAGCTTACCCCGACTCCGTGGGTATGCCTCCGCTTCTCCCTCGTAACCCTCTGGATATTGGGAGATGCTACCTGGATTTTGTCAGGATAATTTAACCAACTATCACTCTAATTTGAGCTGGGATGATTTCGAATGTGTTTTAAACTGGCAAGTACTCGAGTATGAACTACGCACAAGCCTTGGCCCAATCTCTCGGACAATTAGAACCTGAGTTCATTCATTAATTAACCTAATTAACATCAAAAATGGTCAACAAGGTCACTCTGCAATTCAAAAATGCTCAAAAAATGTGAAATTCTATCCTAATCCTACGCGCGCCATGCCCGGCGCGCCCTAATCTGGCGTGGTACCCCTTTGCGCTGTTTTTACCCCACACTCAAAATCTTTGCAACTTCTGGCTTTGCCACTCGGTGCGCCCTATTTCGACGGGCGCTGAGCCCCCCGCGCCAGTTAAGTCCGTCCATCTTCCCCGCGTCGTTTTAGCATTATACCTACTCTACCCCGCACCATTTTAACCTATTCCTACACCCTATTGTGACAGATTTGAATAAACTATCCCCTCCACGCCATTTCAACCCCTCACTCACTCTCGGGGTGACCCTTACCTTCTATGGCGGGGATCGATCAACCCTAAAAAACCAGGAATCAAAAAAAAGAAAATTGCTTAAGTGGAATAGGTCTTCCATCATATTTTTGTCAGTGTATGCATTATGCATAGATATATATACATTGTATACATATCACTTCAATGCATGCTTGCCAGATCAAGCCCTCGGTATATCAAATGGCATTGATAAAAGGCCGGGTTACGCCCGACCGAAAGCTTTCATTATGCGTGATGGTGGTCTTTGCGCCTATGCTCTCCACCTCGTACCGGGGTTCAGACTCAATAAATTATGCTTGCTATGCATGATTAAAATAACAAACAAAATCCCTCATGTGGACTTGTCAATCTCATCTTTGCATGCATTCTCATTCTTTGTCGCTATAGTCCTCGATTTCTTCCCAAGGTACGTGCACCGTGGCCAACTG
Organism: Amorphophallus titanum; assembly: GCA_024336825.1. NCBI lineage: Eukaryota > Viridiplantae > Streptophyta > Magnoliopsida > Alismatales > Araceae > Amorphophallus > Amorphophallus titanum. The sequence goes on from JANBPO010007653.1 coordinate 7,611,011, forward strand.
GCCGTCGAGGAAGTATTCAATTCGCTCAATCAAGCGGCCTTTGTAGGCCAAAATTTCGGCTGGTTTCTTCATAAACTCGCGGCGACGAGTCTCGATCTCGGCGGGTACGGCGCCGAGTTTTACGAGATCAGCGGCAACTTGGTAGCTGGCAGCGGTAGTGCTCTGGGTGGTCAGGCCAAGGCTGTCCGAAAGTTCGGCGGCGAGCATGTGTTCGGCGGCTTGAGCATTGATCTTCCAACCAGCTTCCTGAGCCAGCCGATACAGCGCTTCGCTCGTCGAAACGGCTTCGTCACTGACAAAGACATGCTCGAACGGCAGGTCGCTTTGCATGCCAACGTGGTGGTCTACCACCAGTACGGGGTGACTCTCCAAAAAATGGCGGACGCCAGTGACTTCCAGCGTTTTGATCATGAGACTGGCGCTACTGGTATCGACGATAATCGCTGCGTCGCGGTCGGTTGGCCAATCGGTGGTGACGCGGTCCCAGCCCTTTATATAGTGCAGGTATTTGGGAACTTCGACCTGGCAGTACATCACTACATCTTTGCCGAGGTCACCGAGAATTTCTTCGAGCGCAAGCGACGAGCCCAGCGAATCACCGTCGGGGTTTTCAGCCTGAATGACGACGATTTTTTGAGCGCCCTGGATGAGTTTGATGGCTTCTTGAAACATTGCTCTTATTGTAACAGATTCAGCCTAGGAGCTCCGCTAGTAGCGCCATGCGCACATAGAGGCCGCTACGCATTTGGCGAAAGTAAGCGGCGCGCGGGTCTTGATCGACTGCGGGGCTGATCTCGTTGACGCGCGGTAACGGATGCATGACGCGGGCATCGGGCTTCATGCTTTGGAGTGTTTCTGGTGTAATCACAAAACTGTCTTTTACTTTTTCATAGTCAGTCGGGTCTTCGAAGCGCTCTTTTTGGATGCGCGTCACGTAGAGAATGTCGGTTTCGGCGAGTACGTCGTTGAGGGTTTCGTGATCGGTGTGCGGGTTTTTGAGCTCTTTCGCCAGGTCTTCAGGAAACGCCGCGAGTTGTTGCAAGGAAGCCTTACTCCGTAGAGTAAGGGGTGGACGTAGATTGCGGGTTTGCAATCGAACCACCTTCAAAACGACTGTCTCTCTTGTGGTTTGATGTTTATCTCCCAATTCTATTTTCAGTGCAGAACATCCGCTTGATCGAGTGACTCTTAGATCATCTTAGTTGCAACTTCTTCATATTTTATCCTTAAGTGATCTAAGCTCTTACGCTAAATTTTTTAAGAGGTGATCTATTCAACCCCTCCCCTTCTAGCTCACCTACAACACACACTTACCACGTAACTTTCAATGGGCCTATCGGATGATCTACAAAATCCCCATGGGATGTTCGCCGTTCTCCCTCATCTACAGAGCGAAAGATGTCATCCCCATCGAAATCCAGTTAGTATCGTACCACGTGGTGGTATACACCGGCTTGGCTGGCCATGATGAAAATGAATACCAGAGAAGGCTAGAAAAGCTTGCCGATCTGGAAGGCAAACGGCTCGAAGCCTACAAGCACTTACAAGTATACTAGGCCTGCATACCATGAGCCTATGACAAACTCGTCAAGTAATGAGCCTTCAAGCAAGGTGACCTCGTCATGATCAAGGAAAAGGAAGTCATGGTAGGACGCTCCAGCGGTAAACTTCAGCCGAATTGGCGAGGCCCATACATCATTCGTGATGCCTACGAGGGTGGGGCCTACACGGTCGTTGACCACAAGGGTCATAAACCCTTCCCGCCTCTCAACAACAAGCACATAAAGCTGTATTGTGCACCAGAACATGAATTTGAATGCCACCTAGACTACGGCACGCACCCCCAGCTATAACTAGCAGAATCAATTTTCTCTCGCGGAAGGCTGAACCAGCCACCGCTTCCAGCTCCTCTCCACAGTCAATTAACAGGGCCAGCTAAGCCCTCTCAGAATCACCATTGGGCACTTTCGGGAGCCAGTCTCCCACCTACATCCTTGCGACAACAAGAGCAAAGACGCCTCTGCACCAGCCACAGCCCAGCCGTTAGGATCTCAGGTAAGAGGAAAAAAATAAACAACAACAAAAAATGGGGTTAAAAATAGAGATACCTTGGCGGACCCAGTCGTCCCCATCGCAAGGAGACGACTAGGGGAAAAAAGGCCAACAATCCGACTGAGGTAAAGACCCGAAAGGGTGCCTCAGGCAAAATCGGGAAATCCCCTGATGTGAAAACCCACAAGGGAGTGTCGGGAAAAGCTAAAGGGGGTCGAATCTGACAAAAACCCGAAAGGGTGGTAGAGTCGATAATGAGAAAATGCCTCTCTTACCACCGGTTAGGGTGGCCTTCCACCCACTCCTCAGTAGGCCAAGGGACTCTCCCGTTGTTGGTCCTCTATCAACCCATACCTCCAGACCATTAGCCCGACACTTCCCAGTCATCCCCGTATCACCCCACCTAGCTCATTTTACCATCGACATCTACTCTGTCATGCTGGGTCGGCAGATCCCGGTCCCTATGTGACGTCCCAGTCACTATTCTAGCGAAGTCCCGTCTCAGTTCACCCCAGATCTCTGTTGGTGTACATTACTGCATTCTACGCCTCTATAACTCAAAGTCCCCAGCTACCAGTTAGCGTCGGCGTAGTCACCACAGTCTCAGTCGGAGTCTCAATTCCCTTTTGCCATCTCTGACTTGCCAGTCATAATCCCAATTGTATCTTGCAATGGCAGCATGGCCCCCAGTCCCATAATTCAATGACTTGTAAGAGCTTTTAGTGAGAGTAAGACCACGTCTAGCCATTTATACTTCCCAGTTCAGGCTACTTCCCCTAACAACAGTATGCTATGGATGGTGATCTCTAGATTCAAAAAAAAAAAATAACAAATAACAAAATAAAATGGGGTTAAAAATAGAGATACCCCAGCGGCCTCAGGCGATTCCCTCCATGAGATTACTGAGGGCAAAAATTACCATTAATCCAGTTGAGATGAAAACCCGCGAGGGCGCCTCAGGTAAAATCGGGTGACCCCTCGGTGTGAAAACCCGCAAGGGCGCACCGGAAGAAGTAAAATGGGGCCAGCTCTGGCGAAAACCCATAGGACTGGTAAAGAGAAAATAAAAAAAACTCTCTCCCTCTCTACTCCTCACTGATGAAAGCCGTCAACCGCGACATTCCGCTGGCGGCGACCTCAGCATCACTCCACAACAATGGTGGCCACTACACCCCCTTGGCTTAGCCATCGCCAGTTTTGATTTCCAACTCCAGCATTCTGGCTACAACGCCTTCATAGGCCAGTCGCCCAGCTCCAGTTGTGATTTTCAGCTCTAGTATTCCGACTACAACGCCTTCACAGGCCAGCCGCCCAATTCCAGTTCCAGCTTCCAGCTCCAGTATTTCGGCTACAATGCCTTCACAGGCTAGCCGCCCAGTTCCAGTTCCAATTTTTAGCTCCAGTATTTTGGCTACAACGCCTTCACAGGCCAGTCGACCAGTTCCAGTTCTAGCTTCCAGCTCCAGTATTCCGGCTACAGCGCCTTCACAAGCCAACCGCTCAGTTCCAGTTCCAACTTCCAGCTCCAGTATTCCAGCTACAACGCCTTTACAGGCTAGTCACCCAGCTCCAGCTCCAGTTTCCAGCTCCAGCATTCTGACTACAACGCCTTCACAGGCTAGCCGCCCAACTCCAGTTCTGATTTTCAGCTCCAGCATTCCGGTTACAATGGCTTTTCAGTTCCAATCTCCAATCCCATCATTTTGGCTACAATGCCTTCGCAAGCTAGCCGCCCAGCCTCAATTCTAGGTCCAGCTCCAGTATCCCGGCTACAACACCTCTGATGGCCAGCCGGCCAGCTCAGCTTCCAATCTTCATCACTGGTTACGATCTCAGCCCCAATGACAAGTTATAGTCCCAGACCCAGTTCCAACCTCCAGTTCCTGGCCGCAATACCTTTCCCTGCCAGCTTGGCCCCAATTCCCCAGGCTAATGTGAGTTACATTTCTGGCTAATAACATGACAATAGTCAATACCCTATCACTCGATCTATAACCGGCACACTCCAGAATCTCCTTAGTAGCCCTAACCACGTAGACCATCACATCCCCATGGGTCTATGTTGGCCTCATATAACACAGGCCTCTATCCTCTAGAGGACTAGACCCCAACACCTTGCCATCTTCCCTACTTCCCAGTACCCAGCACTCAGCTCTCAGTACCCACCACCCAGTTACACCATTCTCCATACTCAGCTCCCTGTTCCTGTACCCAAAATTGGGTAAGCCCAGCCCTCTACCCCCTGTACTAGTACACAATAGAAGAATCAAGTGCGACTAACAATAGGTGGTCGCCAGCCCATACACACAACATTGTTCCACAAGAAGAAAAGTGGGGCAATTCAGTAAATAATAAAAGTCTGGCAAGTTGTCATTAATACTCTGTGAAGAAGCCCAAGACATGCCCTTGGGGTAACAAAATGCGCACAACCCGGATGACACAATAAAAAGGGGAAAGGGGTGATACAATCAAATCCCAGGCTCACTCCCCTCCAGTGCCGCCAGATGAGACTCCGTAGCTGCAAGCTCTACCTCCAAGGTTGACACGAGCTGAACACTAGACTCGGTCATGGTCTTGGCAGCCTGCCACTCAGCTCTAGCGAGCTCCGTGACTCGCAACTCTTCCTCCAAGGCCTTCCTCAAGGCCTCAACTCGGCTCTCCGCATTGCCTAGCTGCACGGCGCAGTCTCGGGAAAGCAACATGGTTGCCTCCGCATGGCCCCTCTGCTCGGCTACGACTGACACAAGCTGGGTTCGATGCTCCTGTGCCTCTCGGATGGCCGCCAGCTGCCTAGCCCTCTACTCCTGAGTCACCCGGAGCCACAGGTACTCTGCCCATATCCCAGCCAAACCAGACATCCAAAACTCGCGCGAAAAGCTGAGGGTGTGGTAGCCCAGGGTACACTCCCTCAACTGCTCCTAAGCTCCTCAGGAGAAGGTAGAGGGTCGCCTCGTAGGTAGCCTCGGGCTCGTTGGAGCAAGGCGGCACCCACGCTCGCCTCCAGCAGTGGCTCTGGCGGAGAGGTAGGCATAGGCCACTCAATCCCCAGGCTCAGGGAAGAGCCGTCCATCTTGGCCAGCACACCAGCAGAGCCTGCGCAATTCCACCAAACATAAAGGGAAGTAAGTAATATATCTAAAATTTCCCGTGACAAGACAAGGTGGAAAACCTGACAAAAGTCCCAGCTCTTACCCAGTGCAGCTCCCATCGCACCTGTAGCGTCTCCTACTGGGGTCGATGAAGGCAATTTCTCCACGCCTGTGGCATCTCTCGTCGGGGTCGGAGAAGGCAAGGACTCCTCCGTGACCCAGTCATTCTCAGTAACCATCGGCGAGATGGAAGGCTCCTCCCGGTCGCTCTCGCCAGGAGTCGACGTGCACTCCTCTCTAGACTCCGGCCCTGTTCGCAGTGCGGTAGCATCAATATCCGGTGATAAAACTCAAACAAGGGCTAAGTGGGGAAGGGGAGAACCCCCAGATACCTCCTGAAGTAGCCTCCATCTCAGCTTCTTCAGCAAAAGAGGCCCCAGAAGAGGTGGAGCTTGAGCTCGAACTCTCCTCCATCTCCATCGCCATGCTGCCGCTACTCGAAGAGTCGAACGTGGCCTCCGACAAGCCCCCAAACACAGGCGAGCCAGGGGCACCTGAAGATCAATGAACCAAGTGAGGTCACCGCGCAATCTAACCTCGTATGGAGACAACTTTCCGGTTAAGGGTTTCAGATAAGAAATTCACCAACAGGGGTACCCCCTTCAAAAACTCCCTCGATATCGACGATCTCCTCATCGCTCCCAGTCGAAGCCATGACAGCGGGCTCGTCCCCTGCTACCCCGGTTGTGTCACGGGGAAGCTCACCCTCCTCCAGAGGGGAAGAAGCACCAACAACCAACACCAAAGGAAGCTTAGCAACAATGGGCAAACCAGAAAACCCCACCACAAATGACTGAGTACTTAGTCGCATACGTGAGTGCCCCACACTAGAGGACCCGACCAGTCCCACGGTGCAGGCCGACACCACAGTGGCCAAAGGCGGGAGAGGCATACTCGCCCACAGCTGTGGTAGTACACCTAGTGCATTCCCGGTAACAGGTGAAGGTAAAGGGGCCACATGCTCAGGCTCGCCCCCAAAGGACAGAAGAGCCACTGATGGGCCAGCGCTGGCCAGCTCCTAGATCATTTCCAGAGTGGCAGCTACATCTACACCTAGTAAACATACAACACAACCTCAATCAGCTATTCCAGCCTATTGAAACCACAACAAAAGCAAGGCAATTCCCTTCACGACAACCCTATGCTTACCCGAGCTGTCTTGGGCCAATACGTGTGTCCGCTCTCCCGCCTATGTGGGCGCCCCGCCCTGTGTGATGTGACGCGGCCTTGGACCTGACTTGCAAGCACAATTCACAACTTAAACGGGCTGAAATCGGTGGCCAACTCACCTGGCACTCACCCCGATCCCGTGGGTAACTCGGTGATGCCTAGTGGAGGATGTGAGGGTTGGTCCCTTGCTGGTAGAGGGCCAGCAAGGCCAGAGGGTCTCCCAAAGGGGTATGACTAGTCCGATCCTAGAGGCCGACCCGGTGCCGAGGGCACAGGTAATCACTCACTCCCATGGCGGTCACTCGGAAGTCCGGGACGCGCAAGATCGGACACTCTCTTATCGGCCAGCGGAGACTAGAGCTAATATTGAATGAAAAGCACCAAATAAAGAGCAAGGTGGGAGCACTTACTCAACAGGTTTGAAGAAATCGATCCCACTCAGAGATGAGGGCGAGCGGGGAAGTGTGGGTTCCCCACACGCCGTGCCCGTGTCACTCAAACCTGCTCAAGACCTTACAAGACTACACCTCTCATAGGAGGGGGATATTGGGGTGGGGGTTAAGCTCATACAACCAAAACTATCTCAACACAGGGAGGGGCCTTCAGCCGGCCAAGCGGGGAGGGGGTAGATGAAGACAAAGAGCTTCACACAATGTTAGAGTTGATTCTATCCCCTCTCAGGAATAGAGGATAGATGGTCGATGCAGGAATTATTGTGGTTGCTCCCGAACTCCTTTGTCAATGGGACAAGTGCCAAAATTTTGTAGGTTGGCCCAGGAATGTGCTGGAATTTTGGTAGGAGCTTTGGAAGCTGGCGCTGGCCGTGGTGGATCTGGAAGCAGAGGCTCTGTTCCCTAGTTTGGACTATCTCAGCACCACAGCATCTGGAAGAGGAAGTCGCCACAAGCTGTCCCGAACTCCAAATTGAGCATGGTTAGTGGCGTTGGAACAGCTGATGAGTTACCTTCGAAGCGAGACCCACGGGGGTGCCATCCGATGTCAGAGTCGATCGCAGCAGCCCAAACACAGACAGAGTGTTAGTGCAGTCCCAGGGAGGACAGAACTGCGCACTCTGGGGAGAAAAGGGAGAAGAAATCACTCGGGTTGCCGAATGGAGCTCCGCTTCTTGGAGGAGGAGGGAGACTCGCAGTAGAAGGTCTCGGTCGAACCCTGCCTCCAGATCTTTAGATGAGCAGACGTGGCAGCTACTACAATCCGTCTTTGGAAGCTAATCAGGACCCTTCTGTGCAGTCATAGTAGATTGCCTGCCCCGAACAGCCACGAACTCAGAACGGGACAAGATGACTGCCATTGCGAAGATGACTCGAGGACGCTTCGAAAGGTAGCTCTTGCACCTCCTAGAATGCCTGGATGACATTGCAGCTTCCTCTGTAGTCTTCAGGTTCTATTCTACCTCTGAACTGAGAACTGTAGATTGAAGATGATGGGGGGAAAATGGGGTTTATGGGAGGGGAAGTGTGGTGGATGGGTATGGGGGTAACCCCTAGCTGTGAGGGGGTCTGGGAGGGGGTGTTCTAAGGTGTGGGAGGGGGAAAGTGAATACTCTTCACTATCATCTGGATAGGGATTATCCCATTCACCACCTTCAGGGCCAAAGGCATTATATCCCTCATCAAATTCATATGAGCGCATGACATTATCTCCAATAGATTGTGAAGAAACCAAGGTCGAATGCCTTAGTCCCCATGAAAGAGCGATAGCCCCACATAAGCTTACGGAACATATGAATACGCATATCTAGTCTCCGTACATCATTAAGACGAATTGATTCCATGGCATACACAAGGTTTGTGTAAGCCATACGTGGCGACAGATTGAATACTGTCTGACATGATAGTCATACATTAGCTCGCTCCATTTTTCAGACAAACACGAATAGCCCGGACTCCATAACGGAGCCGGGTTAATGCATAACGTTAGACAAACCATTGTCTAAATGAGGCGCATACCTCTCACATATGCGCCCTATTAGTCAATCGTTATTCAGTGATAGCCTGCTGCTGAACAATCTCGCCTTCGATAATAGTACCGTCGGCCTTTTCTTCTTCCACCATCATGACAGCAAACGCCTGCTCTACTAGTTCATTAAGCAAGGCAAGCGGCATTGCCGTCGTGATGGCGGCAAAGACTTCTTTCTCCGATAGAGGCGCACTAGGATCATTCAATGCCGCACTAATGACAGACTGAATGCGCCCGGCAAAGTTCTTTGCACGTTCCATCGGTGCAATGTTCACCTTTGCCCAAGTCCAGATATTGTTTTCCTCTTTCTTGAGGAACACATTGCAAGCGTCAATCTTACGCTTACGCTTAGCCTCACCCGTCACCATGCCGACGAACATTTTCGCTTCGTCATCATAATTCCAAGGCAGGAAATTCTTGAAGAAGATGACAGCCATTTCCCTATTCTTAGGGGTGAGAACGTCAAGCAAACGATTAACCGCGCCAACGTCCTTACTGTCAGGCACATAGGCCAGCGATTCACGCGACACAAAGCCAAGTTCGGCTTTAGTGACCGCTTCACTAGCCTTGATTGCATCAATGCGGACATTGATAACAGTCTTAAGGTTATTGATCGTCATTTGGGAAACTCCAACTTGGCAGGATTGCCAATACAACAAACGTTGTAGGCATCGAGTGTCACCGAGGCATGGCCTCCCGCCTGCCTGAATGAGGCTGGGTTGTAGTGGTAGGTGTCTCCGTACTTCGCCCTGGCCAATTCGACAGCTTTCGCACCAACGTCGCCACCCAACGTGAAATGGAACGCCACAGAAAGGATCAGAGGAATCGCCGCACCGATCACGAAATAACGGGTGGGCGCCAGGGAATCCTCACCCGCGATTTCCAGCGCCGAAATGATTATTGGTGAACGCAGCTCGCGATAGGTCCAGACCAGCAGCCCCAACAGCACCACCATCATGGCCATGGATGATACGGTGGCCAGGGGATAGAGCCTGAACTCCGCCATCCACAATCCAGCGGGGCGCATGAAGGGCAGCAGGAAAAGGCATAGGCCAAGGCCACCAGCCAGGCCGAACGCCGAGTACCGCGCCACAAGGCGCGCAGCACGCATGCTACCTCGCCAAAGGAAAATTCCCGCAACCACGGCAAAGATATTGAGGCTCGACGAATAGCCTCTGCCATTCACGATGCAATACGCCATGAAGCACATGTCGATGAGGCCAACGACGACCAGGACCTTCCCCACACGTTTCATGATTTCCCGATGATCGGTCACAAGCGCATGTCCTTGAGAATGAATGTTTGACGCATCCTTGCGAATGGACCTGACGGAAACAACCGAAACCGCGAAGAGCGGTAGCTCGCGACAGCCAGCGTGGCAAGCATGACTTTAGCCCATTCAAGCCATCGGCAGCTTCAGGCCTTGCTCGTTCGCATACTGTCGCGCGATCGCATAGCTCACGCTCACGTGCAGCATCACGATGATGCCGGGGTCGTTTCAACGAAACGACATCCTCCGCTCCGGTGACGCGAACAACAATCCAGCCAGTCGCATCACCGTGTAGGCAAACACGGTCTTGGTGAGCGACGCGCCGTACATGATCGACTCCCACGGGGTGGTCCGGAAAGCTTACTGGAGCGGAGCCACAGGCAATGGGGAGTGGGGAGGTAGCGCTGATAAACCCTGTTCCTGGTAAGTGTGCTCTGCTCGTCCAGTATTGCCTCCACTTGCTCAAGCCGGCATCAGATCTAGATAGATTCCTTCTTGGCTGGTCACTCTCTTTCTTTCTTCTATCGAGCTCAGATCTTCTCACGGGTTCTCACTCTGTCTTCTAGTTTTTCTCAAACTCTCTTTCCTCTCAGATGGTCTCTGAAGATGCTCGTAGGTTTTCCTCAAGGATGCTCTCTACAATCGCACAGGGCGGCACTCTGCTTCTTTCGCATCACTTCTTCTCCAAGGCAAATGGGTGCTATTTATAGCAGAGCAAAATAAATAATCCTCCATTTCTAAAGTATTTTTTGATTGGTCCAATGATAAAAGTGGAACATTCTATCTGAGGACCTTTCCAAAAGTCGAGGCACGTGACCTTGGAGCATGAGCCAATGATTGGAGATAAAGTCCACGTGACTGCTTAAGAAGCTCACATGTCTGTATGGCCGAGCTCAAGGCAGTCGACTGATTTGACAGTTCAGTTGGCTGAATTCTTCAATGTCTGTTGACTTAGTGCATCGATCTAGTTGGCTTGGTAGGTTGACTCAGTGTTGTAGGCTTCAGATGATATGAGTCAACCTAGTTGGCTTGGTAGGTCGACTCAGTCTTCCTTACATGAGTAGCAGCGCACGATCGGGCTAAGCAACTTCTGTCGACTTGAGTCGACTGACTTTTCTTAAGTCAACTAATTTTTGGCTAGGTCGACTGATTTTGCATTTTTTCTATCAACCTGCACCTCTGCCATCTTCATCGTATCTATTGACCTGACTGATAGTTGTTGCATCTTCTACTCAATTTATGTAAGCCATCAGTCGAGAACATTAAGCTTAGTTGTTTAGGTCATCAGCCAAGTTTTGCTACCTTTTTCCCTAAATCAGTCGACCTTACGCTTGAAGCATGCTGCCTGGATTCATAGGTGTGTCGACTGAGTCTATCAACCTACACATAAAAGTCAGTCGACCTGATGCATATCAATCGACTGAGTTTCATGTCTATCGACTTGAACTTGTTCCATGTTAACCTGAAATTCAAACACTTAGTTAATTTTTGGTAAACTTTATAGCATTTGACTTTAAGGCATTCGACTGAGTTTTAGGTGCCTGGCAAGGAGTCTCAAACTTGAATCTACAAACTTTGACATCTCTAGCTTTCAATACAAGATTTCTTCTTTAACATGTGAGATTAAAAACTCTAAAAATATTATTGCTAAATTTGTTAAAGGAAGGGACAATCTGAATGTCATACTTGTATCATGTGTTGGTGTATTTCACAAAGAAAGAATTTATTATTTTTCCATTGAGAAATCTAATGCCGAGAAATCATTCTTTATTAATGTCTCTACCTCAAGTGTTCTATTTATTTCTTGCAACTAGTATAGTAGAGAAGGTCATTTAGCAAAGTATTGTTTCTTTAAGAAGAGTGTCTTGACAGGTAAGATTAAGTGAGTGCCAAAGTCTTCACTTGCCTTTGTTATTAACTCTCTTAGACCCAACACGATTTGAGTACCAAAAAATAATGTTTGAGAACTTATTTTTACATATATGCCTTAGAACTCTACATGAAAAATTACACCGTGATAGTGAGTCCTCGAGACAAAAGTCAATTCATCTCCTTTGAAGCAATGATAAAGGTCTCTAGATCAAACAAACAAAAGAAGAACTCTTCATAAATCAAGAAAAACTCACCAATGAAACACTCAAAATTTTGGCCTGAATAACTCAAAACTATTTTCTACTCTAATGGTAACATCCACAAAATTGGATAAGGATGCAACATGTAGAAAGAGAGATGACAAACTCTATCGAGATAGGATTTGCTCTACTTTACCTCACAACTAGTTGACCTGGTATTCCTTTTAGCATTTGCATGTGTGCACAATTTTAGTTAGATTTTCTTGAAATGATATTCTTCAGTTTTCTCGTATTCTAATTTTGTGTGGTAACACTAGTGTCATTAATCTCTCTAATAATCCAGTTCAACAATCACGCATGAAACATATCGATATTTGACATCATTTTTTGCATGATCATATTTCTAAATATGATTTTGTTTTGAATTTTGTTGGCACTGTTAATCAACTTATAGATATTTTCACTAAATCACTTAGTGAAGATCGGTTCACTTCTATTCACCGTGAACTTGGGATGCGTGTTTTGACTGATCAAGTTTAATGTAATTCATGACATAGGCACATTAATAAGAATTAATTTTTCATTGCATAATTGTAAGAATTCATAGTGTATGCACAAAGCAATAATTTTTAATGGACTAAACTCAAAATATTCGTGCATAGGATGTTCAAGGCATTTACCAGGGGCAAAACTATCACCAAGACCAGGGCATGGTTGCCCTAGGGCGCCCCCCACCACCTTGACCAAGTCAAGGGCAACCACCATTCCCTATTTTGTGTGAAATGAGATAAAGAAAGAATTTTTGTTGATTTATCTTGGAGAGAAATCCTAGGAGAGAAAATAGGAGAGAATTCTCTCCCAATTAGGAAGGAAGGAAGGGTTGCTCCAAACCCTAGCCCTAGAAGGTGGGGCCCTCTTCTCTCTCCCCATCCTTCATCATTTTCTCCTTCAATCTCAATCCTCCATCTCCATCAAACATGATCTCCACCCTCCGTTTGACCTATTTCCTCTATAAATAGCCCTTGTCAATGAGAAGAAAGGGGAGTTTTGCCTTTTGCTAAATTAAAATTTTTCCCCTTTTCTCCCAAAACCCTAGGCCACCCCCTCCTCTCTCCTTCTCCAAGCCCTAGTGCACCCCCTCTCCGCTCTTCACATTCTTCCTCTTCTTCTTCCTCTAGCCAAGGCTGCCCCTTTCCCTCTTCACCCAATCTCCCTCTTGTGCCCTCACACCTCTCTCTCTTCTTCTCTTCATTCACCTAGGTAAATAACCTCTCCCTCTCCCACTTCTTCCACCTCTTGCCAACTCCAAACCCACCCCCTAAACCTCCATTAGCTAGCCTTTATTTCTCTACACATCCCTCTTTATCTCCTAGATCTCTCCTCTACAACCTCCCTTTCACGGAGATGTACACTCCAAGGCGGGGTGGCGTGGACAACACGGCGGTATTCTCCTTCAAGGCGGGACAATCCTCTCAAAGACTCGACGAGGAGGAGACGGTGGTGTTCTTCATCACTTCTCGACTGTATTTGTTCTTTTTTTTAGTTCATTTGGATTTGTAATGTTCACTTTCATAGCATTGTAGTTTTCTTTTCTAGCAATAAAAACGTAATTTTTACAATTAGCTTTTTCTTTCTCTCTCTCTCTCACTTTCTCCCAATCGTAGCGGTTGAGCGCGCGAATGATCGCGGGATTGCGCGCCGAGTCATAGGACAGCACAACATAATTGGCGGTCGGGTGCACGCCGTCCTTGACTTTCAGCATGACCGAAATTTTACAATTCGGGATCGTGGACCATTCTTCGATCCGCTCGCCCCACTGGATTCGCACCGACGCCGGCACGATCACCAGGACACGTTGCGCTTCGACTTCGTTGCAGAAAGCAATGGAAGTGGGGGTTTTACCTAAGCCGGGCTGGTCCGCGAGGATGCCGCCGTTCCGCTCAAGCAAGTAATCGAGATCGGCCTTTTGATACGGCCACAGTTCGCGACCCGGCGGCAATTTCCGAGTACCTATGCCGTCAAGCGCGCGGCTTGCTTTGATCGAACGCTTATAGGGTTCCAGCGCAGGAATGTTCTCCGCGAGATCGGCGAGCGAATAGGGATTGGTCGAAAACAGCACCGCCTTTTGCGATGTGCTGGCGGACGTACTGAAAGCAAGCCCACGATACGCCATGAGCGAAGCGATTTCGTTGGCGCGCGCTCGCGGAACTTCCATAATAAAGTTCTTGCCGTTCTGCCAGAGTTTCATTTTGGGTACACATTGATCCGGTAAGCACAGACTTCACCTTCTCGTAAACATATGGTCCGTTCCAAACGAGCGCGGCTCTTAGGGCTTGGAGCCCATAGTTTCATCCCGCTTTTGAACACGGTAAAATTACGATACCTCTTCTGGTCTCGCTCATTCCGCCATAGTGGAACTTCCCGCATAGAAAGTCTAGTCATTGACGCCTCCCTAAAGGTCGTAAACCTGTCCGAATTGCTCTATCTTACCTTCGGGCGGGGAGGGCAAAGATTCCCCGAGTGCCGCCGCGCAAGTGGCCTGCTGCACCAGCCGATGTAGCAATGCTTCGTGCGCTTCCTGGTCATAATTCTCGACCATTTGGCGAGCTTCGTCCAATGAGAAACCTCCGAATTGCGCGGCGGCTATAATCTTCGCACGGTTCAATTGTTCCTGCGAATATCGCCGCTGTCCGCCCGAAGTGCGATCTACTTCACCTAGCAGTCCTTCCGACTCCCGGATTACACAGGAATAATTACCCATGTTAGGTTGGGAGTTAGTTTTAGTATTTCATTCCTCTAATTGCAGGGATTTTTTTTGGTTGCAACAGTAAACTTTGACAATATATGTAAATGTTTGATGACTAACTACTTGCGGTCATGGAGGTCCATTTTGAAATAATGCTCCAGCTCTAGGTATCCATGGATGATTATTTTATTTTGTTTTTTAAAATACTAAGCAACAATGCAGTAAATTATTGGTTGATAAATTTGCATATTTATTTTTATAATTCAAATTATGGAGCCTGACAGATTGTTGGAAGAGGGGGGAACCATTTTTGAATTTGGAGGAACTGATAAGAAAAGTCACATGAAAGCTGTCCTGCGAATACACAACCCCCTGTTCTATTGGAAGGTAGTTTTCTCTCTTTATGTCATTACTTCTTCATATTTGTAATACACCATGTGTTACCTCTAGATTGAGAAGTAGTTTAATGTGCATTAATCACTGGAAAAAAATTATGGCAGATTGCTACAGAGGCTGACTTAGGTCTTGCAGATGCATATATAAATGGTGATTTGTCATTTGTTGATGGGAAAGAAGGTCTTCTAAACCTCTTTCTGGTAAAATAGAGTTTGATAAATTGATCAAACCATGCTTCTTCTTCTTCTTCTTCTCTAAATCTATATCATGTATAAGTTTATAAACTTACTCTTTTTGTATCCATTTCTTCAGATATTCGTCGACAACAGGGACCTACAGCACTCCTCAAAAAATCACACACACACAAGGTTTTATTGACAAACCAATTGAAGGATTTTTTTTGGCTGAATATACCAGTTATAAAACATAAAAAATATTTTGAATGTAAATAAAGTCAAATACTGATGCTATTCTGAATTTGGAGCAGGGGATGGTGGACACCATTAGTTTTCACAGCTGCGATCGGATCAGCACGATATTTTCCCCGTCATATTTCAAGGCAGAATACCGTCACACAAGCCCGCCGTAATATCTCTCAACATTATGACTTGGTTAGAACTCAAGACTGTTTGTATGACTTCATTTAGTAGTTTTTTATTTGTGACTTTATAATTCTTCATGGGCACGCAAGTCATGTGGAGACTAAGCTAAGTGAATACAGTCAAACCCACTGTAGGAAAATCCATAAATTTCATACTATGTGAATCTATTCTCGAGCGACTGTCTCCCTTACAAAGCCAAAATGGCCCAATTTCCATGTGTTTATGTGAATAAAATACTAATTTCTATGTTCCGTGGTGAAAACCCATTCACGAGACTCAAATGGGCTGAAAAGCCCTCGTTCTAGTTGACCCGGACCCCTGGTCGGTCGACCTGCCATGCATGGGTTGGTCAACAGGCCATCTTGGTCGGTCGACCAGTTGAGAACGCGGTTGGGGGGTCGACCACGTTAAGGTGATCGCGGTCGACCTGAGGACCACGACCACCATAGATGCAGTTGGCCATCCGACCACGTCTATGACAACCTCTCTAGGGACTTCTCAAATGAACGCAGTGCCTGTTCACACCGCATTCATTATTCAGAAGCTGAACGTGGTTGGGGAGACGACCATATTCTCATTTCTAATCTAGACTTCTGCGGACCAACGCAAAATCGCCCATTCCACACCCCATTCATCTCATACGAAGGGGAAAACACATGAAATTGACTCCTTTCCCTTCCACGCACCGGAAGGACTCAAAAAAAACACAAAAAAAAAGATCAAAGAAATGGGTGATTCTTTCAACTGCCCCACACACACCCATACCGCTCCACAAAATGCATCTGGCCTCATCCCAGCCTCAAGCCGAAAGGAAAACACAACCAAATCAAGGGGAAACATATCCCGACATTACATTAGCTCGAAATCTAGCAACCAAATCAAAGAACGCTGCCCGAATCGACGAAATCATCTCTCACAGTCTCACCTTGAAATATGTATTTTAGCCCAAACATATGGGAACATGTAATACCCTGAATCTCTAGCAGATCTTTATTGGATCTTGCATGATCTTTATTGGGTTTTTGGATCCTTTTAGAAGAGTTTCGGACTACTTTTGTAACTCCCGAGTTGAGAACACTTCGACCCATTTACTCTTCAGTTCCTCGACTCATGGTCACTGCAGTCGCATTGTACTCTTCGCAAGGATCGTTTCGACTATTCCTGGCTGTTTGAGGGTTGGCCCTCCTTGGCTTGGCTTGGCCCTCCTTGCTCTAATTGTATAAATCCCAATAGGATGCTCTTTACTTGTTGTAGCATAAGATTTGAAATGACCTTATATATTTAACTCTACTTCTTATGCTTCATGAGCTGATTTGAGATTGCCCACATCACATTTGTTTGCATGGTAAATTGATGTTTTAATGTATTTACTATTGCATTGGCTGTTGCCGGGGCCGGTCTCTCGGCCGGCGGCTCGATTATCTCGGCCAATTCGGAGGCGAGCGAACTGCGCTCTCAGGCCGACCAGCTCGATGCGCAGGCGAAGGATGATCGCGCCTCGTCCCAGCGTCGTTCCATAGAGGAGCGCCGCCAGTCCCGCCTTGCACAGTCTCGCGCTCTGGCCCTTGCCGCCGCTTCTGGCGGGGGCGCAGATGATCCGTCGATCGTGAATGCTATCGCCGGGTTGGAGGGCGAAGGCGAGTATCGTGCGCTCAGTGCCCTGTATGAAGGTGAGACGGAGGCCCGCTCGAAGGAGGCGCAGGCTGCGGCCAACCGACGCGGGGCAAGAACGGCGAAGACGGCAGGAACCCTCAAGGCCGCCGCCTCAATCGTCAACGCAGGATCCTCGCTTTTCGATCGCTTTGGAGGCAAATAGTGCCACGCATCCCTGATCTGGACAGTCTCGGCTCCCGCCCTGCCCCGCAATCGCGGGCGCGCGTCGTGTCGACACCCGGTGTCGGCGCCATCGGTGATGCGGTGTCGGGACTTGGTGCGCAGCTTTACCGTTCCGGGCAGCAGATGCTGGAGAAACAGGTCAAGCTTCAATTTGCGGCGGCGCGCACGTCGATCCTCAAGGCTGATGTTGAGGCAAGGGCCGAGCTTGAGAAGGATCAGGACTGGCAGACCTATGAGCAGCGCTATACCGACCGGATGAAGGCGGCTCGCGATCAGGCGAGAACGATGATCGGCAGCGGTAGTGACCGCGCCTTGTTCGATGCCGAGACCGATCTGGATTTCGAGCGAGGTCGTGCTGACCTTCTCAGGACCGTCAATGCCAAACGCATCCAGTCCGAGAAGGCGACGCACCGCCCCGAACGGCGACGCAGCCCGCGCTATCGCGGCCAGCCACAACTACGGCTGGTACACGCGCCGCCAGCGCCGCAAGATCGCGGACGCCTGCCAGTGGCACCTGGGCGGCTGCTGCATCCACCACACCCGCACCGGCTCCCCGACGCTCGACCCTGCCGCGATCCTCCCGCCGCCCCGCCTGGAGCCGATGAGCAGCGAGGCCGCCGCCTGGGTGCGCGAGCACGTCTGGCCCCGTGCCCTCGCCGCCGCGCTGGGGCCGATCGAGTCATGTCCGTGCCAGTACGGCCCGTCCTCGTGGTGCCTGCACGGCAACTGCCGCCAGTGCCGGAGCTCGGAGCCGACGGCGATGCCGGAGACGTACATCACGGACAAGACCGGCCTCGTGCCCCTGGTCTCCGGGTTCCGTGACGAGCACCCGGCGGTGTGGCTCGCCGACCGGACGTGCCGCTGGTCATGCGGGCACGACTGCCACGCCGCGGCCCGGCCGGTCCGGTACGAGGCCGTCATGCTGCCCGGCTTCGACCTGGTGGACGCATGACCCCGGCCGAGGCGGCATGGGTCCGCGCGAACGCCTGGAACGGCATCGTCCGCGCCGAGTACAAGCGGGCGCCGGACGTGATGCTGCTGTGCGGATGCCAGCACGGCCCGAGCCGGTGGTGCCAGGACGGGCAGCACGGCGGATGCCACCGGGAATGCCCGCACGCGAGCGCCGAAGCGTGGGTGTGGACGCGGCGCGGGCACGTCGCCCAGTTCCCGGTCCCGTACCAGCACCCGTTCCCGTGGAAGGCCGGTCGCCGGCCGAAGCAGCCGGACGCGTGGGCGCAGCTCTGGCTCGCCGACCGGGTTTGCCGGTGGGTGTGTGCCTGCTCGTGCCACACCCCCACACCTGCCCGAACCGTCCGCTACGAGGCCGTGGCGCTGCCCGGCCTGGAACTGATCGGAGCCGCCACATGACCGCCTCCCCGGACCGACTCGGAACGATCCAGAACGATCCCGAACAGCACGGAACGGAGACCCCCGACCTCACGCCGCTCGCTGTTTCGGACGTCCGCGAGGACGCCTACTGGTACTCCGTCCGCGGCAACAACGCGCAGCCTAGCGGCATCCTTGCGGCTCCCGGCGCGATCAAGAAGGAAACGGCGGACAAGCTGGAAGCCTACTGGAACGCGAACTTCACGGGCGAGAACGCCGGCAAGGTCGCGGTCGTTGGAGACGGGCTCAAGTTCGAGGCTCTGTCGGCGAAGTCCGTCGATGCGCAGATGGTCGAGCAGCTTCGCTACTCCGACGAGCAGATCTGCCAGCCGTTCGGCGTGAAGCCGTACAAGATCGGCATTGGCCAGCCGCCTTCGGGATGGAAGTCGGACGATGTGAACGTCGAATACTACGGGGACGCCCTGAGCGACCGTATCGAGGCGATGGAGAACCTGCTGGACGAAGGGCTGGGGATTTCGTTGCCGCTTGGCGTAGAGCTGGACAGCGCGCCTCTGTGGCGCATGGACGAGGGCAAGCAGGCGGAAGTCGAAACGAAGCTCGTCGGCGGGAAGATCAAGACGCCTGACGAAGCACGGTTGCGGCTCAACCTTGCGCCTACTGGCGGCGGAGACACGATTTGGGGCCAGCACCAAGATCATCCGTTGGGGATGCTGGCGAAGCGCAGCGACTTGCCGCTCATCGGACAAGAGCCGCCGTCTCCGCAAGACGATGCGGAAGAAGAGGTGAGGCGGTTGACCGCCGAGCTATGGCAGCGCAAGGCGCTGGATGCAACGCGAGAGGCGATCAATGCTTGACCCCGTAGAGTTCGGCAAGTCGATGGCAGCCATCGTCAAGGACGCAACGTCTCCGTTGCTGGAGAGGATTCAGCGGCTTGAGGCGAGACAGTTGGAGCGCGGAGAAAAGGGCGACCCTGGCCCGCAGGGCGATCCGGGCGTCAAAGGCGACCCAGGAGATCGAGGCCAAGACGGCGAACGAGGCGAAAAGGGAGAGCAGGGAGAGCGCGGCCCACAGGGCGAAAAGGGCGATCCCGGAAAGGATGCCGACCCCGTTAGTGTTTCCGACGTTGCTCGCGCATTGCTGTCCGACGACGGGCTCAAGGCGATTGTTGACCTGCACGTAGCGGAAGCGGTCGCAGAGTCGCTTCCCGAGGCGGTCGCCAAGCATTTCGAGCTGGCGAAGTCGCGCGAGTGCCCACGCTCTTGTGTTGCGCAATCGCTCCGGCGTCACAGGTGTTGGGGTGGTCATGCATTCTCCGATGTGTTGTCGACCGCAGCTGGCGCAAGACATGTCGCTTATACTGCTCACGTTCATTCCTCCGGCAGCTCGATCTCGACGCAGGCGATGCATGTCGGGCTCCTGGCGCCTTCAGCCTCTTCCTTGGTGTCGTAGTAACGGCCTATCACTTCGCGCGTGAAGCCAGAGATACGATCCAAGTTCACCCACACCTTGCGCGGGATGGGGAGGAGGTCGAGATCGCATGTTCCGTAGCAGCCATATCCACCGTCAGCGTGGTGGTAATGCAGTGAGCCGTCATTGCTCATGCTCACTACCGGCAATTCGGCTCGCCTCTCCACCGTCAGCACCGTGGCAGGCTCGCCGTTCCGGTAGCGGTAGTGGCCGGTCTTGGTGATGGTGGTCATAGCGCCCCCGCTTCGCGCAGCCGCTGCACCAGGTCGTCGGGCTCCTGGCGCAAGAGTTCCGGTGTCGTCAGCTGACCGCCCGGTACGCGCACGCGCGCCGGCGCATCGGTCAGCAGGCCGCGCTTGGCGCGACGCGATACCTCGTCGTAGCCGAACAGCTCGTTTTCTTCCTCGCGGGTCATGCTGGCAACGTCCATTCGCGCTCCTCCTCGGTGAAGCGGCTGCCGAAGGTTTCGTTCGTCATCACTTCGCGCAGACCGGTCGCATATTCAACCAGCCAGGCGGTGTCGTCAGCCCGAAGCCTATACTCGTCGCTGTACCGGTTGTAGATGCACCGGAACACGTCGTTCTCCGCCTGCCAGTCCAGCCCACGCGCCGCGGCCCAGGCGATACACTGCAGCAGCGACTCCTTGTCGCCGGCCTTGAACTGCACCGCGTCTACCGTTTCAACGTATTTCATGATGTCATCCTGCCTTTAGGCATGTTGCCTGTCAAGTGGTGGGGTAGCGAGACGAGCCGTAGAGCTTGCGCCGGACGAGCGGCCACAGGAACGCCGGAGAAACAGCTAGCGGTTTGTGGTAACGATCAAACATGGATGGCACTACCTGACCTCATCATTAGAAGTAACGAGATATTAACTTAATTTTATTCGGTCAAATGATAAAAATAGCAATAATGAGACTGCTCCTTCAAAATATATTTTGTCTTAACAATAATGAAAAATTGTCATCTAAAGATGACCCCACAAGTAGGGAAGGAGGGATGGGTGCAGAAAACGTCATCAAAGAAGGGAGAGGTTAAGACCCTCTCCTAGTGTTGGAGACAAATGCCTTCGTTGGAGAAGATGACCTCGCAAGGTCACCGCAAACGATGGCCGAAGATGGTGGGTACCAAGGACAAGATAATGGAGCCTAGGGTTTGGTGGATTTTGTTGAGTTTCTCCAGGTGATTTTGATGATAAGAAAATCCTAGACTTATTTTTAGTCTCGTGTCGTGTATGCTTGCTTCAAAGTGAACACAAGAAGGCGTCTAAACTCTTTTACGTGATGTTTCAATGTTCCAATGAATTAACTTCTATAATGCATGCAAATAACCTAAATGAACCTCAAATAACTGATGTAATAGGTCAAATGCGAGGCTTTTTATCATGCACATGATTTCTGGGCTAAACAATGTGTTTTTACAGGTTTTATAGAGTTCGGTCGACCAATGAAACTTGGTTGGTCGATCAAATTTTCCAGAACCCAGAACTCTAAAAAGTTACAAAGTTCGGTCGATCGATGGCTCTAGTTCGGTCGACCGATTTTCCCAGAACTAAAAGTTCTCAGGAGTTATAGAGATCAGTCACTGACTGACATACTTCGGTCGACCGACCCCTATGCAGCCCCTTTTGTTGACTTTGCATTATCTCAACATGGGAAGCCCTCTCTTTTGGACTTTATAGTCCAAAAGCCTTCAAATCTACTAGGAAATGTGGGAGGTTGTCTTGGCATCTCCCTTGACCACCCTAGCCTATATAAAACACCTTATGGGTCAAGAAACCCTAATCATCCAAAGAGATCAAAGGGAGGCCACCAAGAGAGGAAGAAAGCTGCTGCAAGACCCTATGTAAACAATGATCCATCCACCTATTCTTCATCAAGAATCAAGCATTTCAATATCTTTTTGAAGCCAAAGAAGTGGTGTTTAATTGAATACGGAAACGAGATTCGTCTCTCGAAGAACGCGACCGATCGGAACCTCGCCGAAGACCTCGAGGACGCGTTCGACAAGATGCTCCCCATCCCGGGCCGCGTCGTCGAAGTCTGCAAGGGCGGCGTCCGCGTGAACATCAAGGGCAAGCTCGCGTTCTGCCCGATCAGCCAGCTCGATTCGAAACACGTCGAAGGCAGCGGCGAGGAGTACGTCGGGAAGAGCTTCGATTTCCGCATCACCCAGTTCTCCGAGGGCGGCCGAAACATCGTCGTTTCCCGGAAGAAGCTGCTCGTCGAAGAGCGCGAGCTCGGCACCGCGAGCTTTCTCGAGGAAACGAAGGACGGCGCGATCGTGCCGGGGAAAGTCGTCCGCATGGAACCGTTCGGCGCCTTCGTCGAGCTAGCTCCGGGCGTCGACGGACTCGTGCACATCTCCGAGATCGCCAGGTCCCGCATCGGTGATCCGTCCGAGGTCCTGACCCTCGGTCAGGAAGTCACCGTGAAGCTGCTCCGCCGCGAGGTCGTGAACGGACGCGCGAAAATCTCCCTCTCCATCAAGCAAGCCGCGGAAAAACCCGCCGCTCCCGCGAAGGACGGCGGAAAAGCGGGGGCCGCGCTCGGGAAAGACGATCCGTGGGCGAAGTACGCCGTCGGCCAGCCGTACGAGGGGAAGGTTCTCCGGAAAGAAGTCTACGGCTTCTTCGTCGAGATCGAACCGGGCGTCACGGGCCTGCTTCATAAGTCGCGCACCTTCGATCATCCCGAGTTCCGTTTCGAGAAAGTCCGCGTCGGCGACTCGCTGAAAGTGCAGATCGTCGAGATCAAGGGCGCCGAACGGCAAATCGCGCTCGGTCTTCCGGGCGACGGCGGGGAAGAGGACTGGCGCACGCACCAAGCCTCGACCGCCGGCTCGGCCTCGACGTCCTTCGGAACGCTCGGCGACCGGATGAAGGCGGCGCTCTCGGCGAAGAAGAAGTAGGCCCGCGCTCGCCGCCGATTAAGATCCCTGAATCTCGATTTGGTAACTATTCGAAATAACTAAGGATAGTCGAGTCTCGATTCGTCAAGACCTGAAAACAATCGGTTGAAAAAATCTTAAAAAATCAAAAAAATTATGAAAATTTAAAAAATATGTCGTTTATTTCACATGTATTTTGTGTTTAGGACAGATACGTAATTTGTTTGCTAAGTGTGCAGGTGGTAAGTTCAAGCTTTCCTCGCTCTTCATCTTTCGTTCTATCTCCTGTTCACACTCATCTTTCGATCTGTTCTCTTCTTCAATCTGGTTTCTCGATCTGTTCTAGAGCTTATGACCTTCTCAGCTTGTGCTTAGCTTTTGCCTAATTCTCCTCATATCTCCATGAGAGGGTTTTACCTTACGATTGTGAACCCGGCGGGTTTGCTTCGTCAGATCTTGGGCCCGATTGAAGAACATAGTTGTCATGTCCAGTGTTCTCCCCTGTGGTCGTCGTCCAGGTGCCCTTGTCCCACCTGTGGTCATCTCATGCATATTCTAGTTCCACATGTTGTCTCGTTTCATCATGTGTTGCATGTATCCTTGTCCCATCTATGGTTGTTTCGCATGTGTTATGTCGTCTCCTCTGTGGTTGCCTTAAATGTCCTTGTCCTACGTATCTATGTCTTGCTGCATGTGATTTCGTTCCGCACGGCGTCTTGTTCCACCGCATTATTGTCTTGTCCCACTATGTTCACCGTGCATGTATGTGGTCTGTTCATGCCATTGCATATGTGCTTGTTTGTCTCGTTGGATTGTTTTTCATTCGTTTGATTGTTATACCTGATCATTATGTTATCTTCATTATGCTTATGCTTGCTTATTTATGTTATTCATGTTGTGATGTCATATTGAAAATATCATAAAAATCAAAAATCAGAAAATCTAAAAATATCGTTTCGCCAGCACATGTAAGTCAGGTATGGCTCTCTATCCCTACTCATTGTTGCATTACTATATGGTATCTACCTTAATATAGCCTCTCAAGGACCGGCTAGTTATCCATGTGTTCTGCGATCTGATGTTCTCTTTTAACAAAAATGATGATGATGTAGGAGCATACGGTTAATCGTTGGATAGGCCGCTCGGTTGAGTCGGGTGGGGGACGACGGACTCTGTCTCGCATGCCGTGGTTGCAAGAAGACTCTGGACCCCGTCTTGGCTCGGTCTAGCAATATTATCATTGAGTACTTTCTATTTTATGCTTTCTTTGCATTCATTTTGATGATTTCTTTATTTTAGCCCAGCATACATCATGTCATTTTTTAGCATTCACGTCTCGAAATTCTGTTAAAGATTTCTCCTCGGTAATGGTTAATTGCGCTTCAGCACTCTTGGATAAGAGATCCTCATTCCACTCTGAATTTAAACGATTTCTTTGATCTGCCAGCTTGGTCTGGTTGGCCAGTGTGATTCTTGTCTAGATTTTATCTCAGTTTCACCTTTCGTTTTCTAGCTCTTACACTATGTTCCTTCTGATCCCCTCATTATTCATGGATTGTGTCCCCAATAAGGTTGGTCGTGTTTACTTTTCCTTCCTTAGTTTAGTTCTCCAGACATGTCTCATCCTTGTCAACCATTCCGGGTGGTTAGTTCGGTATTTTCGGGAGAATTTCTATCGCTTGTTGGTTGTGACGGGTGTCTTTTACCTTAATGCCAGCTTATCAATTCTCTCCGCTTCATCTCTACTTCATCTCCATTTCACGCCGCTATCGCTTTCACTCCATCTCCATTCCATTTCACCTCCGCATTGCTTTCACTCATTCCCTTGCAAAGCGGACATCAAGGAGGGGTATCTGTTGACACCCGTTTTAGCCCCCAAGTTGCGTCATTTCTCTTATTCATCATTTCTGATGTCCCGAATTATCCATTATTTTGGAGCCTTCTTGGGATTGATTTCGAGCCCATTTCATTGTTCTCTAGTCTTTGAGCTTTGAAGATCATTATTGCTTAGATCCCCGAGACCTATTTTATCAACTTCTGGCTTCTAAGTCGACTTACGGCCCATTTAGGTCAGCTTCCATCAAGTATTCGGCTCTCTTTCACTGTGCAGTCCTGAACACGGCCCTTTTACATCCTCTTATAGTCCTCTATTGAAAACGTGACCTTCACCAAAGTTATTCAATTTTTAAAGATCTACAATTTCTTCTTCAACGCCATTAGCCAGTTCTACACTAATTTTGAGTTATTTGTATTTTTCCAGCAGACTATGTTGTCCTTCTATAAACCCACCATTTTTCTTATATTCTTGCCCTATTTTCTCCCTCTTCTGATCACCTTTTCATCTTGCTCTCTTCATAAAAGTTGTTCATCTTTTTGTTATCTACAATTTCTTCTTCTACTACTTTTGCTACTTCTTCATTGTTTGAGAGATATACTCTAATTTCTAAAGTTGCATGAAGCCTGCCCAGAAATTTCTCTAGCAGCCAAGCAGTCGTTTGGTAGACCGCTAGGCCAGAAGAAACGATCCTTCACTAGACTGTCTGGCCCAAACTTGCTCGAAATTGTCCCGTTTGACCCATGGAGCCTTGCGGTCACCCCCTAGACCGTTTGGTGGTCCCATGCGGTCCTTCCTAGACCGTTTGGCTCCGTATGCGGCCGTGCGATAGACCATTTGCCAGACAGAGTCCTGAACTTCCTGAACTCTGATTTCTTCACCACCGAACTCTTTGGAGACCTTGTATGATCTATTTTATCTAAGAAGAAACTTCCAGATCGACTCTAATTGATCGAGGACTCTTATCCCCACTATTATCTAGAGATTTGTGCATCTAAATCTCCTATTTTGGGTGTTCATCTCAGATTTAAACTCAAGGACTTTTCTACTCCTATAAATAGATGCCCAGTTTGTAGAACGCAAAGGGGGGCTCTTTTTGGACGTGGGGCGAAGCCATGCTGCATCTCCAACTCATAACTTCGACCCCATATTGAAGAGGAAAGTATTAACTTTCAATTCCACGCTCAAGGGCTCAATTTCATTGTCTATACTCTTTGTTATCCTTCCTCCAATTTCATAAATCATCACAACTATACTTTCCTACACTCTGTCTGGATTTTTCTTCATATTGTATAGCATATTTCTGCAGTTCTACTGCATGTTTTTCTTCTCTACTTGTTTCTATTCTCATCACAATACACACACCTATCTTTTGTACCCTTCCACAGGGGTTAAAAATCTCCCCCCGGTGCGTTCTCCCTCAATATTTAACCCCATTTTATCACTGCGGGATTGATGTTATACTTACATATTTCTAATAGATTTTTCTACTTTGTTTTGACTTTGTTTTGCAGGAGAGCATGCATATGATGTGAGGCCCTCTTCCTCTAGCCAACTTCCCTGGCTCGTGAAGACTTACAAAGGCCTTGAAACAAGATCACCTAGTTCGGTAGAAGGAATATCTAACGGAGAGGGTCACAAGTCTAAGATTGTGTGCTTAATGTGTAGAGTGTAACTAATGACATGATATCGAGATATGTGTCATGTACTTAAGAAGATGACTCATAGAGAAGGAAGTTAAATGGTAAAACTACGATCCACATCAAGCTAGACATGTCTATGAAACATATAACATCTGAGATATTTACAAAAGTATATGATTTTGACATAAAATTAGCATAAGTTTAAAATAAGTTTCAAGTACATAAAGAATATGGAATCTACTAGAATAAACCATAAATATAACAAAGTATATGAAAACAATACTTGAAACAGGGATAAAACCTAATAAACTAGGCTTACTATCTTGTAAATAAGGCTAATCTACATTATGTTTCAGGTTAACATAACACAAAGTTTCTAGAAGCAAAAGTTGTCTCTTGTGGACCGTTTGTCAAGGCTTAGCAGTCAATAGTTGGGCCGCTAAGGAAACTCATGCAGTCTTGAGAAGGACCGTTTATTTCTGTTTACTGTAAACAATAATTAAACGAAAATATATGCTAATCTAGGGCCAATAAATGCATAGTAAAACATGACAATGATCAATATGACCTGATAACACCATATTAAGATATGGAGATGCATGGGTTTAGGTGAACTAAACCAAAATCATCATTTTCTTTTTTAAGGGTTAGGTTCATGTATGCAGAATTGACCTAAGTGCATGATGATAGTCAAACAATAAATACTATCAGTAAGAAGCATGAAACGGAATGAAATCAGAGGGCTTTTGTCCCTAACATGTTGTTTTAGCCTTTTCATGAGATAACCTATCTTTGATTCATCCCCTAGATCTTGGATTTCTGACTAGAAGTAAGCCATTGTTCCTATACGTCTTGTGCTAACCTAGCAACTTCTTGCCCTTCTATCTCTTGATTCTCTTGACCTATAGATGTGAAAATAGGAGGGTAGATAGCCCCTTTTCTGTTGTTTTAGGTCCCGTATGTCAGGGCTATAGACGTCGCAACAGCTTCTTTCCCTCACCGGTGCGGGCCGGGTTTTAAAACAGTGGATCTTACCCATCCGGAATGTGCAACAAGTTAAACTCAATGTATAAATTTTATTGGACCTATTTTACTTAAATCGATTATATTAGTGAGGTTTGACGATGTTACAAAAATAAAATCTATATGTTAAAGTGCTTATTTAACAACTCATGGATAATTACTTTGTCATCTGCAACGGACGTGTACGACATATGGGCATTTTATAGTTTGATTAGCAACCTTTCATACGCCACTTAATTATTCCATTCCGTTGCGGGTGGCAAAATAAAAGTAGCACCGATGACGTGACCTCCAATCAAATGTGACGATGGCCCACCCAAGAATATTTTCAATTAGGGTCCGTTTGGAACAGATGCGGCATGGGCTCTCGTATGAGAAATCACCTTTCTGTACTTTGTACGTTGATGTCAGAGATTTGTCATTATTAAAAATCTCAAGAAGCAGGTCGTGAGAAGTTTTACGAGATTTGAAATTTTAGGCTCCATTGTGTCTATAATCTCTCACCTCCGAAAATCACCCTTGCACTCCGACCAATATGTTACTGGGACGTTTGGGTAACACCTACAGTTGATCGGGAATTCTAATGATTGGAATTCCCGCCCACCACAATTCCAAACGCACCCTTAGTCGATGCGGGATTCGATTCTGAGGAGGGGTAGAATAGACCATTTGCCAACGGCTGGTGGCTCTATTTTATCTTTTTATTAACTATTACCTTGCTTACATCGGCGAAATGGGCTAGAAACCGACCAAAACCCCATCCGTCTTTAACCCCATTCGTTTATTAAAAAGCCCACAAAAAAGTAGCTCACGTTAATCTTTGCAATACATAGTTTAAAATTTATTAATCTTAAGAAAAATACAGGCCTTTTACCCATTTCCGGAGATCGGCCTTCGTCATCGTTGCCGGGTCCGCGATCAGGCCCGCGAAGTACATCGCGTCCGAATTGCCACTCGCGTAGAGTTCGAGTGCGAGCGCGTTGTCTTTCTTGATCGCCTTTTGAAGCACTTTGAGGTCCGCCACCTTCACGCCAAAGAACGGCTCTTTGGCCCCGTGCCGAACCGCTACGATACCTGCTGGCGCTGGATGACGGGCCGCGAGGACAGTCCCTGGTACCCGACCCTGCGGCAATTCCGGCAAGAGACGCCCGGCGGCTGGACCGGCGTCGTCGGCCGTATCGCCGGGGCGCTCGCGGAGCGCGCGCGATGACGGTCTCCGACGGGCTGCGGCGGGCGCTCGACGATCACCGCGCCGGCCGGCTCGACGCGGCGGCCGGCGCCTATCGCGCCCTGCTCGTGGCCGCGCCCGAGGATGCCGAGCTTGCCCATCTCCTGGGGTTGACGGCGCTGCAATCCGGCCGGCCGGCCGAAGCGGCGGACCTGTTCCGGCAGGCGCTCGACCGGCGGGCGGGCTTCGCCGAGGCGCAGGTCAATCTCGGCCTTGCCTGCATCGGCGCGGGTGACGCGGCCGGGGCGGAAGCGGCGTTCCGCGGCGCGCTGACGCTTCGCCCGGACGATCCGAACACGCTCTACAACCTCGCCAACGTGCTGCGGACGCGAGGCAAATTCGACGACGCCCTGGACTTCTACGGCCAGGCGCTGGGGCTTCGTCCGGGCTTTCCCGAGGCGCTGAACAATCTCGGCCGGACCTTGCAGGATCTGGGTCGGCTCGGCGAGGCCGCCGAATGCTACGAGCGGGCGATTGCCGCGCGGCCGGACAATGCCGGCGCCCTCAACAATCTCGGCACCATCCGCCGCGCCGAAGGCCGGAACGACGAGGCCCAAGGTCTCTTTCAGCGCGCGCTTGCGATCAAGCCCGACTATCCGGAGGCGCTGAACAATCTCGGCATCGGGCTGCGCCTCGATGGAGAGTTCGAGGCGGCGGCCGGGCGGTATCGCGCGGCGCTGGCGCTGCGGCCGTCGTCGTCCTGCGGCTGAACGCGGTGCCCTGGCGAAAGCTCTACCGCTCCGATTTCCTTGCGCAGAATTCCATTGCTTTTCCTGAAGGTGATTTCTTCTTCGAGGACAACCCAGGAATACGGCTTAGATCGGACCAGGTGAGAAGCGCAGATGCGCTGGAGCAGGCCAAGAGACTGGCAAGGGATGAGCGGGGAAAAGCAAAGAGGCCGCCAGCCTCTGGTGGGAATACATTGGCGAAAACGGAGCTGCGCCGTCGCCGCAAGAGCTTTATGAAGCGGCGTGGCCGCAATACGAGCGGAAGGTCGATTTCTCGCGACCTGGCCGTGGACCTGAAGAATTTCTTCGCAAATGCGAATACACCGTCCAGCGGTTCGAGCGCGGCGAAATAGCAGGCATTCCGAACCTGGATGCTGCGATCGACACCTACCGGAATAAGACCCAGGCGCGGCGCAATGCCCCGCAGCCAGAGCCGCAGAACGGCATCGAGCCGCCATCTGACGACAGTCCGCCAATCCTTGTTTCTGATTTCACCGGCAAGCCAGCGGAACGCGAATGGATTGTGCCGGACTGGATCCCCAAGGGCGTTGTTTCATCGCTTTCTGGCGATGGTGGAGTGGGGAAGACCCTTGTTGCGCAACAACTCCTGTACGCCGCTGGCGTGGGCGGCAAATGGTTAGGAATCGATGTCCCAAAGCTCAAAGGCATGGGCGTTTTTTGTGAGGACGACCAGGATGAACTCCATCGTCGGCACACCGACATAAAAGCAGACCTTGGGTATGCCGTTGGCAACCCGTTCGACAGCACATGGGTTTGGCCCCGCGTTGGGAGCGACAACCTGCTGGTCACGTTCGACCGTGAAAACCGTCCGTTAATGTCTCCGTTCTTCGCCGCAATCATGCAGCACGTCATGGCGAAGCAGATTGAATTGCTGATCCTGGACACCGTGGCTGACCTCTTCGGAGGCAACGAAATCATCCGGGCTCAGGTCAATTATTTCATCAAGTCGGCATGCGGATCCTTCATCACGAAGGCCAAGGAAGCCGGGTTCACGCTTTCAGTTTTGCTTTTGTCGCACCCCTCTCAGGCTGGTCGTAATTCAGGTTCAGGAGAGTCCGGCTCGACGGCATGGAACAACGCGGTTCGTGCAAGGCTGTACCTCACCAAGCCGGAAGGCGGGTTACCAGAACAGCGGACGCTGACACGTAAGAAGTCGAATTATTCGTCGTCGGGCGACGACGTGAAGGTGGATCTTGTTTGGGCAAATGGTGTGCTCCGGCCGATCGCCGGTACCGACAGCCGGGTCACGAGGCTCCGATTGGAGAACCGTTGTCGGCGCGCGCTTGGCCATGTATTAATGCTCGGCGGCTGCTTCCCGTGGCTTACGCGGCTTACCCTTTGGCCAACCACGCTTGGGCGGCTGCACCACTTCAGCCTCTACAGAATTTTCCGCATTGGCCTCGATAGTCTTGGCCTCAGGCTGCACAGCATCGCCCGCTCGCGCCTTCGACCAGGCGCCCATAAAGCGGCCCAGCTCGTCCAGATGATTGCCGATAGCGCCAATGCGCTCAGCATTCATCCCCGGCGTGCCGCCCTCAAGGTTCCCCGGAACCTGCTGGAGAAAGCTATGCAACTGCACCAAGTTCAGAAGACACAGGGCCTTCCACTGCTCGGCGTTCAACGTCGTCGTCTTGCTCATGCGTCCCTCTATGCTTGATACGGCAACATTGCCGATTTTTGGTATTCCATCTCATCTCGGATGTACTGCTTATGCTCTTCAGGCCGCAGCAGCCGTCCGGTGTCACGCAAGTACTTGAGGCCCATAACAACCGTGTCGGTCAGATCGTCGTGGGCATCCTTTGGAAATTTCGCCATCTGGTTGATGACCTTCTCAGCCCATGTCCGCCATGTGCCGTCTTCAAAGCCAGGTGCCCAAACGCAACCGTCCTCGAACAAGTGCGTCACGGACATGGCCCGCGCTACCTTGTCCCCCTTACCGGGATCGATGGTTTCAACGCCGAACGAAGCTCGCGAATATCTACGCTTGAGTTCCTGAGAGACCGATAGACCCGACGCCTTGGCCTCAATCAGCAAGCGATCCACTTTGAAATCCCGGCAGCACTGCGCCACCTTTTCCACAAGCGGGTTGAACTCAAGCCATTCCTCCCAGCCATACATCAGCATGACCTGAGGCATTTCCTTTTCATCCCACCACAGGCCAAGCAATGTCATAGCCGAAGGATCGTTCTCCTCCTTCTGCGTATAAGCCGTGTCGAGAATGCCTAGAACGTAGGAAACTGCCGGTAGATTGCCGGGTTTAACGCCGAGCTTTCCCGCTCTCGCGTCGTCCCACGGCTTCCACCAATCGCGCTTGAACAGGCCGCCACCGCGAGGGTTGACTATCAAAACTGATAAAACATAACTGAATACATGATATTACTAATGATATTGAGATCATTGGGTACGGTGGCTGAGTGATTTCGCACCCTCCCACATTAGTTGAGAGGTTGCAAGTTCCCCGTCTCTGATTGTACACTTTTGATTTGTTGGCACGATCATAAAAAAGATAACTCGCCAATTAGTGATCATACTAATTTTGAACTCAAAGACGTCAGGTGTTCAGATTGAATCTTACACTGACTGTGTTAGATTTTAAATTATCAAAGAAACAATGATATTGAGATCATTAATTACCGACATTTAGGTGACCCTCGCAACCAAGCATTCCATTAGACCTGCAAAAAAGAGAAGGGGAACTCCACCACCACCCCCCCCCCCTTTCCATCTCCCCATTCCACTTGCTCCTGGAAGAAAAGCACAACAGAAAACATGCCATCACCTTTGACAAGGACACATCACTACGATGGATGATGGGCCTGTGACAACCAGGTTCAACAGTCGTGGCCACACTCGGGTGTCACTGCAAGTTGGATCGGACAAAACGCTGCGCCGTGTTGCAGGGCTCGCCACGAAGTCTTTTGATTCCATGAAATGTCAGTCGCACGAGAGCGTCAGGCTCACTTTCAATCCCCGGCGCCTCCAGACTCGCTCACAATTTGCACGCGCATAAGAATTTTTTTTTCTTCTTCCTTTCTCTCTCTCTCTCTCTCTCGTTAAAAGGAAGATCAAATAAGTTGGGATCACAATTTGTGCTCGGGACATTGTGTGCCACACAAGAATATGTCTCCACAAAAGAGAGACAACACCGGGGAAAAAAATGAACAATAATGTTAAAGAAGTTGCTACTGTTCCTTCCCTAAGACTTTCAAGCCAGGCAGTGTCTTGACAGGCGCGAACAAGGATAAGAAAAACAGCATCGGATGATCGGATTACCACGAAGCAGATTTCAAATAACCAAACTAACCAAACGAAGAAGAGTTAGGTTTGCTGCACACCCAGGATGTGATGCATATAAAGTTTGGCGAATCGTCCATCCCATCTCGTCTCAACCATAGATCGAGACGATCGATCTGTGAAAGCCGGTGAAGAACCCGTTGACGTTGTGCTCGAAGATCGCGAGTAACGCGTGGCCGCCGCAGTAGATCAGGCTGAACCACAGGATCGTGTTGAACTTCCCGAAGAACCGATCGGCCAACCATCCGCCGAGCAGCGGGAAGAAGTACACGCCGATGACGAAGGAGTGGAACACCTCCTTGGCCTGCGCGGCGCGCGTGATCTCGTCGGGGATGTACAGCAGCAGCAGCGTCCCCGTGAGGTACTGGACGAGGATGTTGCGCATCCCGTAGTACGAGAACCGCTCGCAGCCCTCGTTACCGATGATGTACGGGATCTGGCGGGGCATGCGCGCCGACGGCATCGCGTCGTCTTATCATGAGGCACGCATGATCACCCTCGGTGACTGGCTCGCTCGCGCGCCGTTCGGGCTCGCGATGTCGAGCGGGTTCTTCTCGTTCTTCGCGCACACCGGCATGCTCGACTCGCTGACGAAGACGGGCCTGCGGCCGCAGCTCGTCGCGGGCTCGAGCGCGGGTGCGCTCGTCGGCGGTGCGTGGGCCGCGGGCCTCGAGGTCGACGCGCTCGCGCGCCGGCTGTCGAGCCTGCGCCGCGACGAGTTCTGGGACCCGACGTTCGGCGCCGGACTGCTCGCCGGCAAGAAGTTCGATCGCCTGCTGCGCGATTCGCCCGAAGCGGCGATGGGCGCGAGCGACGGCTTCAACGTGAACGCCGGTGCCGACGCGGGCGCCGGGACCGACGCGGGCCGCCGTTGTTGCATTTCGTCTTCCTGTAAAATTCAGCGACCGAGCGCTAAAACGATGTCGCATCGTCGAAATGGGGTGCTCTGAACAGGACGCAATCCCGGAATACAGCCGTCCGCGACTCCAGAGTCTACACCATGGTTCTCCATTCGCGGCGATTTTGGGGCCTGTGGACGGTCAAACCCCGCCGAACGGAACCGTGGTTGGACGTTGTCCACGATACGAATCGCCGGTATCGGGATTCGCCGGAGCGCATCGCAGGCCAAGGCGCAACCGAGGCGCAACCTTGACCTGATGGACCTCGCCCGGCGTCTGGGCCAAGCTGCGCCACAATCTGCGCAGCAAGAAGAAAAGAATTCACATGGTGGCCTTCACCTTACACCCCTTTCTTCTCTCTCTTCCCCCACCGTCTAACACCCCCACTATTACCCATCATTCAACACACCGCTTTAGCCTCACTGATTATGCCTCACTCAACTCACACCTAGTTCCCACTGTTTAACGCCCATAACCCTTCCACCAGTTATTATCCTTAATATTCCCCATTGGTTATGCACACATTTTTCCCTATTGGTTATTATTGTCATATGTTCCCCACAGGTTAACACTTTCTATCACAGCCTCCACCAGTTAATGTCCTTCATCCCTCACTTTTTAATCACTGTGTTTACAGAGTCGTATTTTCTTCATGGGCATTGCCACTTCTGTGCGCGCTCACAATATTTAGGGGCCATCTCAGACTCGTCTGTGGATGCATACCCGCTTGATAGCCCGATCATTTTGGATCCAGGGAAGATGCTGCCGAAATTTTGTCATGAATACAATAAACTAAATGGAGCAAAGAATTAAAAAATTATTACGCAGCCGCAGAAGCGGATAAACCTAACATGTGAACAAAACAACAATAATGGACTTCAAAGGACTCGATGCAGTAGACTTATTCCCAGAACTGCTCGGGGCAGCTGAATATGACTACCGTTAACCAGGTTTGCAAGCTAGAACAACACCTCATGTAAAAAAAAAAAGAAGAACATGCATTAAAAGATTGCATAAATGGGTGTCCACCGGCCCTCCATATATAAGGTAAGTCGGCGAAGAACTCTCTTCATGGCTAGCAAATGCATGCATAACCTATGCATATAAGTCTTGCATCCTGCGCAAGTATCCCTGTGGTCAGTCTGCATGACTGATGCGCTCGGCACCCGTCGTTTAAAAATATCGTGTCACATAATTTTAAAATTTATAAAATCGCACTCACTCACTTAAATAGCTTTGAAAATTCAAATAAAGTGGTGAATAGCGGGTCGATCCCATGAGGAGGAAATATTTTCAATTAAGCTTAGTTGGAAAATTCGTGTATTTGAAATCAAATCATTTATTTGAAGTGTGTTTGTACAGAAATAAAAATTAATATGCATGTGAAATAAATAGAAGAATAAAATCAAAGTAGAAGCATGGGTGTGTGCATAAGATTTGAAGAGTGAGCAGTAGAGAGAAACTAAGAGTGTATGGGGGAGAGGAAGAAAGTAGTAAATAGTGAAAATAAAAGTAAAAATTGAGTCGAAGAATATTTGAAATAACTTTAAAATGAAGAAGAATTAGGAGATGGGGTAGAAGAGAAAGTTGAAGACCATGAAGAGAGGAAAAAAATTGGTGAAGAGAGTAGAGTGAGAAAATGAGCAGAAGGGGGTGAAAACATGTGAAGAACAGAGATGATTGGCATGAGTGAATAGTAAAAATGGAAAGAATAGAGCTTTCAAAAATGAAAAATAACTTAAAAATGATAGAGATCTAGCTAAAGGCGAAGAAGAAGAAATTGAATAACTTTTAAAAGCAAATAACTTTGATAAAGGAAGCAAAACTAAAAGATGAACAAAAAGAAGGAAAAAGGCTAAGATTGGAGGGATGCGCTTGGTTCGTAGATGATCAGTACAGCACACTGGAAAATTGCAAATAACTTGAGAATAATGAAGAACTGGATAATGGCGTAGAAGAAGAAAATCTTGGGCTTTAAAAATGAATAACTTTTGTAAAAGGCACCTAATGAATAAAGAAACAAAAGGGGATGAAAAAGGGCAAAGAAGATCTTCTATGTGGTTCTCTCAGGCAGCTTTTATAGTGCATAGGACCCCACGTTCGTGGCAGCACATCCCCTTCGGATTTGGACTCCCATATTTCCCTAATTGAAAGTCCTTTCAGTATAAAACTTGGACAGCTCAATTCTAGTTGGACTATTCTTCCTCCGGTATTACCATAAACAAACTTCAAGTTGGTGTTTTCAAGAAGGGCTTCTTCTATACATAGTTGGTTACTAAAATTTGATTAAACCTTTGCCAAAAATAGCTTCCTTAAATGGCATCCGCAAACTTTAGCGTTATATTCCAATTGGCGGCATGATGAGGGCATTATTTCCTGCAATCATGAAAATATAAACTCAATTTATTTGATCCCAAAATTGATAATTATGCCATTTTATGTCTTATGCATATTCAAGCCTCACACCTCAATTAATGCCGCTTCCCATTCACCATGACGCCTCATCTTTTCCCGCAATACCCTTGTCTTCGCCCGCTCTTCCTGCTCCCGCTTCGCTGCTTCCTTGAGACGCTTTCGCTCGGCAATCTCCTGCGCACATTTCGGGCTGCATACTGATTGCAGTGGGCGTACAGGGGTGAATGGCTCTCCGCATGCGCCGCATTTCTTCGGCTTGATGCGAGTTAGCATGTCCATTCCACGCCCATCTGGTCGCCCAAAGCCTGGGTGTACTCGATCAGGCTTGAGCCACGCTCTTTGCTCATCAATGCAGTGCTTTCCCGTAGATTCACGAACTCACCCTCCAGCCCAGGCACCACTTCTGCAGGATGTTTTGTCGCTACCGCATGAGCGGAAACCAGCAGCACCTTCCATTCACCTGCAGTACGTTTCTTCCCGGCCCATTCAATGCCGCACTTCTCGAAATCCCCACACATCGCGTGGAATTTGGCCGTCATGTCGAGGGAGCGAGTCGGCGGCACAATCTTCACGACATAGCCATCCGGTGCGTTCTGCACCGCATGCTGCGCGTTCTGGCGTGCTTTGATATGCACCAGACGAAAGGGGCCGATTTGACCGTTCATTGGTAGAAATAGGAAATCGATTGCCGCGCATCACGCAGCTTGCCAAGGCGCGGCGCTTTCGACATTGCTGCGGAGCGTGCACCCATCGCTGCCTCTTTGTAATTCACGGCCATTTGGTAGCTGCCGGCCATGACTTTCGGCGGAATCGTGTTCGTCTTTTGCAGGATCCGATCGATCAGTTCCTGAGTCTCTTTGCGCTCGGCCTCTACTTGCGCCTCAGTCTTGAAGGAATCCTTTTTCATACGATGATCCTTCCGGTGCGGTCTTGAACGATCTGCTTGAATTCCTCGAAGGCCTGCTCGCTGTTTCCACTCATGATCTGCGAATAGAAAGCATGAAAATCGACGTCACTTACATCCTCGATGTCCAGGTACTCGTGCATTTCTTCATGAGAAAAATTGTCAAGCGTTGCGTCTATGGTGTGGCCGCGATCTGACAATTCTTCTATCAGATCGGCTGTATCCACATCAGAAAGGTCAACCGGTCAGAGCTATCTCGACGTGCTGCGTTCGCGGCTCGTCGATGCGGGATACGACGTCTCGCTGCTGACCTCGGATCCGGGGAACCCGCCGAAGGTCGGGCCACCCGTGTACGGCCAGCTCGCCGCCGGGGCGTCGGCGACGGCCGCGACGCTCACGACGACGGCCCCGCCGTGGGTGCAGCAGGTGAACCTCGACCCGCGGTTGCGCGTCGCCGCCGGGCTCGGCACCCAGGTCGTGCAGCAGAACCAGGACCGCTACGTCGCCGAGGCGTGGCAGCAGGTCGGCGCGGTGCTGGCGGCGAACGCGCTGCGGCGCCGTGCCGAGTTCTCGCTCGCGGCCAGCGCCACCCTGCATCGGCGCTGGATCTCGCAGCTCTCCTCGGTCGACCTGGTCACCTCGACGGCGCCCGTCCACGCGCGCATCTTCCTGGCGAACCAGCTGACCGTGACCGGGCGTCTGCGTCAGTCGCCGCTGCCGCCATCCATCGTCTCGGTCGAGTACCGCAAGCTCAGCCGGCTGCGCGGGGCGCTCACGGGTGCCGCGCAGTGGCGGGCCGCCGTCGCGCCGACGGTGCTCGCGGCGGAGTCGGCCGCCGCGCATCCGCTTCGGGTCGATCTGCCGCTCGACACCATCGACGCCCTCGCAGCGCCGAGCACGGTGTGGGGCGTGGAGGCCGCCCCGGGCATCCTGGGACGCCTCGTTCCCGGGCTCGACCAGTCGGCGATGACCGCCGCCCAGGCCGCGGAGCAACTGGACACGCTCAGCGTGCTTCCCACCGTGCAGTTCGCGGCGCCCTCCGCGATCGCCGGTCTCGCCGCCACGGTCGACGACGATCAGGTGCTGACCACGATCGGGATGCTGCCGGTCGCGCAACTCACCGCCCCGGCCCCGCCGGTTCCGCCGACGCCCGTTCCGCCCGGCCGGCCGCCGGTCGCGCCCGCCCCGCCGATCGGACGGCCGATCGCACCGATCGCCGGGGGAATCGCGCCGCACGAGGTCGCGCGACCGCAGCTCCTGCAGAAGGTCCCGATCGAGGTGAGTGCCACCTTCACGCTGCCTCCGGTGCTGAAACTGCCGAGCCCGAGATCACCAGCAGGATCTGGCGGTGGGTCATGATCGGCGTCGAAGCCTGGGGCTCGTCGGCCGTCGGCACCTCGACGGGTGCGGTTGCTGTGGACACGTACTTCCTTCTGCGGAGATCTTGCGGAATTGTAAAATTGCAGCCTGCGCAATATTACACGTCTGCATTCCTGCGTCAACTGCAGATTCGCGGAAAATGCCGTCCGCTCAGAGCGTGAGGAAGGCCCGCAGTTCGTCGGTGGCATGAAGCGGCAGCACGTTCGCCACATAGTGATCGGGGCGCACCACGACGATCGCTCCCTCGGGCTTACGCCAGCCCTTGGTTCGCCGGAGCTGGATGCGCTGAGGAATCACCGTACCCACGACTCCCACCTCCCACGGATACCGCGTTGCAGTCGCCACTGGCGAGCCGAGAGAAGCCGGAAGATGGTGATGGCCAGAACCCCAGCGATCGGGCAGAGCCACCCGGGATCGCCCTTCGTGATCCAGCCGAAGAACATCACCAGACCAGCGAGAACGAGATCGGCCTTCCAGTGAGGAGCGTTGGCAACACTGGTGCGCCAGGGTTCTGACAGCGTGGTCGAAGGCGCCCGTTCAACGTACGGGCGGCATGTGGGGCACCACGCGTCATCGCGGCCGTGGGGGCAGTCAGCCATTACCTTTCTCCAACGCCTTGAACGCCTCGTGCAAGCGTCGAAGCCTCTTCACGGTACTTTCCCCCCAACCGAACCGAGCAGCCAGCTCGGACATAGCGTCCTCTCCCTTCCCGTCGTCCTCTGTGTCCCACCCCAGGACGATTCCCCACACCCATGCCATCGCCCGCGATGAGCCCCAGTCCTCGGCGGAGAAGGCCAGGGTGTCAGACAGCGCCTTGAGAGGATCATCCCCGCCATCGGGGTGGTAGGGAAGATTGTTGGCGAAGATGACGCGATTACCGGGCTTCGGCTTGTGGCCGTCCCATTCCGCCTCGGTGGCGTAGGTGAACGCGAGATGCGAAACAGCGATGATGCGACCCTCTATGGTCGCGTATTTCTCGCTATCCTTGGTCTGAGTTGCGAGGATGATGCCGCCCTTGGTCACTTCCTCAGCACGGGAACGCGGCAAGATGCCGCGTCTACTCTCCGGCCACCAATCTCATGCAATCCCCGCGCCGCCCGCTGGAACAAGTCAATAGCTGGCGGACGCGTTGTAGTTCAGGATCGTGCCCTTGCGGAAGCTCTGCACATGGCCGTCCACCATCACGGCGTTCATCGCGCCGTTGTGCCGGTAGCGGATGTAGCCGCCGGTCTGGGGATCGGAGTTGTTGAGGACCGCGATCGGCTTGCCGGCGTTGGCCGCCGACTGCGCGCCCGTCATCTCGGGCACGCTGTAAAACTGCGAGTTGCTGCTGCCGTTGGCCTGCTGCGTGGCGTCGCCATAGAGGATAATCTGCGCGGGGCGCGTGACCGAGCCCGGCAGCACGGGATGGCTGAAGGCCGGCTGCGTGCTGGGCGGCACGGGATTCGGGTTCACGAGCAGCCCGGGGTCGGCCGAGTAGGAGGAGAGGTAGACATTGGCGGCGTTTCCCTTCGGCACGATCGTGCGCGAGGGGCAGACGACGTCGGGGCTGTTGTATTCGTTGTTGTTGGCCGGCTGGCCCGCGCCCATGTAGGGGCGGAGCGCCTGCCGCCAGTTGACGCCGTTGGTCGTGCCGTCGTCGGGCGTGTAGGCGGTGGAGTAGGGGTAGTAGCGGTGGTCGCCCGTGTAGAGGTTCGTCGCGATCCACAGCTGGCGAAGGTTGCCCTGGCACTTGGAGTTGTCGGCCGAGGCCCGGACGGACGAGACCACGGGGAGGAGGATGGCGACCAGCACGCCCAGGATGGCGATCACGGTGAGCAGTTCGATGAGCGTGAAACCACAGGCGCGATGGCCGGTCTTGCGGCTGTCGGATGCGGGGCGGGGGGGCATGCCCGGCAACCTAGGGAAAGCGCGGCCGGAGACAAAAGGCCGGTAGCTTTACCCGTTACTCAAGTTGCGTCGGCGCGCCGACGGCGCGCGTCCGCCTCAATACCGCACGCTGCGGCCGAAGTAGCTGAGCATCCAGTATTCCTTCCACACCCGGTAGCGGCCCTCGTGGCTGATCTTGCCGTGCTCCTCGCGCTGCGCGTGCGGAAAGAGGAAGCCCAGCTCGGAGCTCGAGACGATCGAGCACGAACACGACGAACACCAGCGTCGCCGCGAGCAGCACCAGCGTGATCGCGCCGACCCGGCGGGTCAGGCGCTCGTCTTGCGCGAGCAGGCTCAGGCGCTCACTCCTTCCAGAACAGCTTCCACGGGTTGCGCTTCAGGTCGCGGATCAGCTCGCGCAGATCGCTGTACAGCTCGTCGCGCGACAGCAGCGAGCCGACGCTGCCCTTGCCCGCGCGCAGGTCGGTGACCATGCCGTTCGCGTTGTCGAGCAGCGCGCCCGCGCGGCCGGCCGCGGCGCCGGCGTTGTCGACGGCCTTGTCGATGCCGGCGAGGCGCTGCTCGGTGAGCAGGCCGGTGACGCGCGTCGCGTCGCTCATCAGCGCGGCGGCGCCGGGCGTCAGCGTCGCGAGCGAGCTGCGCGCCTGGACGAGCGTGCGGTCCGCGTTGGCGATCACGCTGGCGAGCGGCCGGCCGTCGCCGAGGCCGGTGTTGACCTTCGCGAGCGTCACCTTGCCCTCCCTCGCGAGCTCGCCGGTCGCGACGATCAGCTCGCCGAGCGGCTTGCGGTTGTCGACGAGCAGCTGGTTGATCTCGGCGACCGCGC
Source organism: Amorphophallus titanum (assembly GCA_024336825.1). NCBI lineage: Eukaryota > Viridiplantae > Streptophyta > Magnoliopsida > Alismatales > Araceae > Amorphophallus > Amorphophallus titanum. The sequence goes on from JANBPO010007653.1 coordinate 7,652,068, forward strand.
TCGCGCCGTTGGACAGCAGGTGCTTGATCGCGTCGCGGTCGTCGCGCAGCACCGACGACACGCCGTCGAGCACCTCGTACAGCCGCGCGACCACGAGGTCGGTGCGCGGCGGGTTCTTGACGCGCGCGTCGTGCACGACCGTCCCCGGCGCGATGCCCGGCTTGTCCCAGTCCTTGCCCGGCACGATCTCGAGGTACTGCTCGCCGAGCACGCCGGCGGTGTTGATGAAGAACTCGGCGTCGCTGCGGATCGAGTCGCGCACGCGATCCTCGATCCATACGGTCAGGCGGACCTGGACACGCTGGCCGTTCAGCTTCGGGTCCTGCTTGCCGCCGAGGAACTCGATGTGCTCGACCTTGCCGACCTTGATGCCGGAGACCTTCACCGGCGCGCCGGGCTGCAGCGCGCCGATGTAGTCGTAGTCGACCTTGATCGTGAAGCCGGAGCGCAGCGAGAAGTTGCCGAGGATGAAGATGAAGCCGCAGTATATGTGGAGCCGCTCGGAAACCACCGCGTGGGGTGGCCCGATGGAATACGTGCTGCCGATGAGCAGCAGCAGCCCGTACTACCCGACGGCGGGAAATTCAACTCTGACTGTCAATGGGACAGGTTCTAGCAATCCGTGGACCAGCACGACGCCTAATCTGGGTTACGGCACCATCCTCGCCGGCTGGACTGATCCCACCAACAACCGCTACAACACCACGCTCAACACTGAGCAGCGGGCGTTGATCACGTTCGCCGGTTCAAACGGCGGTTGGGATTACGAGGCCAACCTCGACTACAGTCAGAACAACAACGTTTCCACTGTCGTCGGTTATCCCAATGAGTCCATCCTGGCTCCGGGCGGGGTGCTCAGCAACCTGATCAACCCCTTCGGTGCGCAGACCGCGGCGGGCCAGGCACTGATCGACAGCTCCTATGAGGCAGGCGAGCAGGGTCAGGGCGTGCTGAAGTTCGAGAGCGTCAACGCTCATGCCAGCCATGAGCTGGGTGACGCCTTCAATGCCGGTCGTCCCGCTACGCTGGCCCTGGGCTTCGACGTCCATGGTGAGCAGATCAGCGATCACCCGACGGAGCTGGCCTCAATCCTGGAATCGGCGACCGCCTATCCGCTCAACGTCGTCTCCGGCAGCCAGGATGACATGGCGGGCTTCATCGAGCTGAACGTGCCGGTGACCCATTCGTTGGACTTCACC